>JAXQJP010000014.1:0-183334 GCA_037042015.1 Furcasterigmium sp. R96-07A1
ATCCCTCTTTTAACTTAAGAGTAAAACACTTAGCGAAATAGCTTAGGATAAAAAATAGAACCCTAATCTAACCCTAACCCTAAACCCTAACCCTAAGAGAAAAGTATTAAATTCTAATCTATCTCCTTAAAATCACTCACCTTTCACACATCTAACATTAGACATCACCACTCCTAGAACCTCGCCATCAATAACGCCAATGTCATCAGGGTCAATGCCTGGTCCGACAAATGTCTTACGCTTACCTCCCCACCACAATGCCGAGATGAAGATCAATGCTCCAACAAGCACCGCAGAGGTGTAGTTCATTGAGTCAGGTGCCACGGTGAAGAAGAACGGAAAGCAGAAGAGCACTGTGTAAAGTGCCACGTACAATGTGGAAAAGGCATTACAAAAAGGGCCGATGATGGCGCCAAGGTCAAAGTACCGTTTCGGGAGGATGTGGCGGCCACGGAACAGGAGGATGGTTTGCGGTATAGTGCATGTCATGTAGCTAGACAAGATGGCCAGGCCGTCAATGCTGTTGAATGCGGTGGTTGAGCCGATGTAGAGGAGACCAAAGAGCAGGATGAAAGCTCCCGACAGGAGCGTGGCGTTCACTGGGGCATGGAGGGTCGGATGAACTTTGTTGAAGATGCGCGAGTACGGAAGACCGTTGTCGCGTGAAAATGCCCAGAGGAGTCGACCCGATGTTACGAAGCAGCTTATGGTAGCTCCGTAGTAGATGAAGCACACCCAGACGGTGAAAAAGGTCGCTGCGTCTCGCGACCCGATGGCCTGGAAGAAAACTTCAAATATGGGCAGCGTCGAGGATGCTACAGACTCCAGGTTGTTCGTGCAGAACATGAACGCGATGGTCCAGGGGATAGCCGTGAATGCACCGATGGCCATGATCATCATGATGACCAGCGGCACGGTTCGACCAGGATTGGGAACCTCTTCTGCAATGTGAGTCGCCCCGTCCATTCCCAAGAAGCCGTACATGGCCTGGCCTGTTGCCAGGAGGAAAGCCACGCCGTCTGGCCAGCCCGTAGCATTGTCCCAGTCCGTGAGAACGACCGAAGCCGGCTGTTTGGTGGGGCTCGCAGCGAGAATGGTGATAAAGGCGACGACCAGGCCGAGCAGCGACGAGAAGAGAAACACTTTTTCGGCATTCGGAACCCAGCCTGGCAATAGGACGATCAAGGCACATGACACAACTGTGATCAAAGCATAGACGAGCCAGACTTGCCACTGGGTCCATGAATAGTCTGGATGATACATGGTGGCAAGGGTGAGAGCCGTCTGAGAACAGAAAGCCACGGTGCTTGCTGTGGTGAACAGCCAGGCTGGAGAAACATTAGCGCACTGATGGCGAAGCATGAAGGGACAGCGGACGAAGTACCCAACGAGCTGAGCCATCCGGTAGTGAAGGCAATAGCGGCACGGTATCTCTTCGGAGCCACCATGAAAGCAAAGCTACAGGCCTGGTGATTAGCATTGGAGTGGCAAATTGGCCGAGAGACATGGCTTACTGATATTGACCGCCACTAGACGGGTAGGCTGAGGCAAACTCGGCCAACCCTGTCGCAACGATTGTACAAGCGACAGAGGCAAGAATCAAGCAGCAGAAGACTGCTCTTCCAGCTCCAGCCAGGAGTGGGAACACAAAAGTGGCAGAATAGCCGATCCACGTGTTCGTGATGGAGAAAGCTAGAGCCAGCGTGGAGAACAACGAAAAGATGCGCGGCATCTCACTGACGTGCCCCTGCGACTGCAGGTGCAGTTCATCAGTTGTGGCCACATCTTGCTGTGGAGGGGAGCTCATATTGTTGCTTGTAGGGAAAGATAATTGGTATGAAGAGGCTTGGCGGGTCAAGTTTCTTTCTTCAGCCTCCTGTCGCAGTGCTTTATATGCTTGGCATTTGGTTGTCGTGTGTTGGGGTAACAGATGATCCGCAACTCCCGAGGCTCTAGTCTCGCCCAGATGTCGTTTGTGCTGCACCCCATGGGAAGAAGATAAGGAGGAAAGAGGGTCAAGCTGATGCGGGGTAGTGACTAGGCTGAAGGTCGCGCTCCCCATGATGTGTTCCCCATTGGGGTTGAAAACAGCAGGAGGACAAGATATTTCCGGCAGTCAGGCCTTGTTTGAAAGGGGTCTGATGACGGTATCGACGGTCTTGTTTTGCTTCATGATCATACCAAGACGGGCTTTGAATCTGTTTTGGTTCTTCTCAAGGTCTCGGAACTAGAACATCCTCATTGATGCTGGCGCGTTCCTCCAGGAGAGGCAATGTCTTCGGTATCACCGTCAATTAATACGACCCCTTCGCGGTCGTTCCAAGATAAGAGGTATAATAAATTCTACTCCAAGATAGCACGGCCGCGAAGGTGGAAGTGACTTGGCGGTGCGCCTCTCAGACTAAGTTCAGCCGTCGTTAATCAACCCCGATGGGGGAGAAATTAGAGCTGACGTTCTAGACGGTCGTCATCGGTCCGAGATTGCAAGTGGCTTTTTGGACCTAACCATTCAAGTATTAAACTCTCTAGTGTGACCATGTGAAACGGACTCGAGGGCCATGGGACCCAAATCTAGATTCAACAAAACTTCCCCACGGGGGACGGAATGGGGCCAGGCGCGGCGAGGCCATCCCCACCATGATTAGTCTCAATGAACGAGTGTCGTGCGACTCGAGACCGACTCAAGCCTACCGGAATTTGAGTACCTGCTCTGTGACAATGCTCTGGCGGGAAACCTTGCCGCCGGCGCATGAACAACCACGCATTTCCAACCCAACATTCTGGTTTCAATGATTAGCGACAGATAGTGGAACAAGGAATTGAAACTCCGCGAGTGATGATGCGTGGCCTGGCTGAAATACATGGATGACGAACTTCCCCTTGCAAGTTGCTGTCTTCTGCTACGGGCAGCCGATGTGAGTAGGTTCTTGAGGAATATTCCTGAATGTGTTTTAAGGTGATGACAAGTCTTCGCCGCCAGGCGACATGCAGAAGTTCCGTGGGATCCAGAGGTTCTTTTCAATATTCTTAGAAACGTGTTCGTCCAGCTGTCTCATTCAGTGCCCTCTAGTGCCTCCTCCTCAAATTCTTCCGGCTCCTCGTCATCGATTTCAGCATCCTGATACTGCTGATACTCAGACAGAAGGTCATTCAAGTTCGACTGGGCTTCCGTGAACTCCATCTCATCCATACCCTCCCCCGTATACCAATGCAAGAAGGCCTTCCTCCGGAACATGGCAGTAAACTGGTCCCCAATTCGTCGGAAAATCTCCTGAATTGCCGTGGAATTTCCAATGAAGGTGGACGAGGCAGCCAGGCCCCGCGGAGCAATATCGCAGTGTGCCATTTGCACATTGTTTGGTATCCATTCCACAAAGTAAGCAGAGTTCTTGGACTGTATCATATGGATTTGGTCCTCGACATGCTTCATGGACACCTTTCCTCGGCTGTATTGTGTCAGTCAAATCATGACGGTTGCATGGGGTCTAAAGGGAGGCTTATGCCACTCTAGGACATACAATATGGCAGAGCAGGTCAGAAACCGGCCGTTGCGAAAGTCGGAAGCAGACATGAAGTTCTTGGGGTCAAACATCTGCTGTGTCAATTCCGGAACACCAAGAGCAGAAAATGCTCTGGCTGTCGTCAGTGGTGCGCAGCCGACTGTAAAGAAGTGCAGCCTGGGGAATGGCACCAGGTTCACCGCCAGCTTCCGTAAATCCGAGTTCAATTGGCCTGGAAACCGAAAGCAGGTCGTCAGCCCTGACATGACAGTCGACACCAGGGCATTGAGCTCCCCGTAAGAGGGACTCTGTAGCTTTAGCGATCTCCGACAAATATCGATAAGTGCTTCGTTGTCGATACAGAAAGTCTCGTCGGAGTTTTCGACGAGCTGATGGATCGCCAAGGTTGCGTTGTATGGTTCCACAATGACATCTGAAACCTTCGGCGATGGCAGAACAGAAAAGGTCGCCATCATGCGATCCGGGAACTCTTCGCGGACCTTGGCAAGGAGGAGGGTCCCCATGCCGGAGCCAGTGCCGCCGCCCAGTGAATGTGTGATCTGGAATCCTTGAAGACAATCGCAACCTTCCGCCTCGCGGCGGACCACGTCGAGCACCTGGTCAACCAGTTCCGCGCCCTCCGTGTAATGCCCCTTGGCCCAGTTATTACCCGCGCCGGACTGGCCGAACACGAGGTTGTCTGGTCTGAACATTTGGCCGAGAGGGCCTGACCGAATGGCGTCCATGGTGGCGGGCTCAAGATCGACAAGAACGGCGCGAGGGACAAACTTTTTTCTGGCGGCCTGCGGAAGAAATGGTGTCAGAATATGTCACCGCCGAATCCAGGTGATAATGAGTACCTCCGTGAAATATACGTTGAGACGTTCGGACTGAACATCCGAAGTCCCGTGGAACCTGCATAAAAACAGACTCATGAGCTTGTGGTGAAGGCCGAAGCTACTCGGGGGAATCTCACACTCCATGCTGGTCGAGTCCATGCTCTCCGTGTATCATTTGCCTGTCGATAAACATTCATCAGCATAAATCATCAAGTAGGATCAGAGGACTCCGTACCAAAATGCGGTGCCAACTTGATTGCCCTTAAGCAGCGTTAGTAGACGCAACTTTCTTCTGCCGGGGGAACACGAACACATTGGCCTGTTTGTATGTGAACCTACACGAGTTAGCTGGGTCTGGGGGGGATTTGACTTGGAGACGCACGATCTCACGCATCTTGTCACGAAACAGTGGGAGTAAATGCTTGAGGATTTTGTTTGGCCGAGAATTGATAAGCTGGCAGGATGACGACGTAACAGTCGGCTATTGAGGGCTCTCGTGTTTATTAGATATACCAGACTTGGGACTTCCGCCGCATGTCCGCCGCATGTCATGGACAATCCTTGGGGGTTGATCCACCGGGGCCAGTGGCCCACAAGTTCGGCCGAGCTCGGCGGACGAAAATCGCACGACTCCTCAATCCATCCAGCCCCCTCGAGGTTAGAGAGTGCCTCACCCCATGAATGATGGATTCGAATGGGAATGGCCCGAACAAAGGCCCTTCGGGTGATCTTTTACCTCCGCCGAAACGCCGGAAAGTCCGGAAGGGGACGAAGAGCTGCTGGGAGTGCAAACGTCGCAAAATCCGATGCATCTTCGACGAGGCCGGATCCGCCACCAGCTGCCAGGAATGTCGACAACGAGGTGCCACCTGCGTCAGTCAAGAAAATCCCGAGCAGTGCCATGCATACGATACCAAAGCTGCAGATGCGGACGAACGCTTGATTCGCGTTGAGAGGTTAGCTGAGCGAATCCTGGACAAGCTGGATGCGCCCAGCACATCGAAAGCCACGAGTGCACCCGAGACCTCTGGGCCAGTCCCTCGAGAGCTCCGGCCCTCCGATGAGCACGACAGGTCTTCCGTAAGTCAGCTGGCCGGTGAATCTCGGCCAGATCATCAGCGCAAGGTAGCAAGACCATGCTTACAGATCTAGGATGTCGCAGCGCGTCATGGAGGGCCGGCCCAGCCTGCAACGGCACCATCTCCAATCGAGGTTCATTCTGCAACCGAAGTGCATTCAACTTTGCAGAAGCTTCCGTCGGTACGCGACAAACTCGCTGCCGCACTCCCTTCTCGTGAAGACTCCTACAAGATATATCAACATGGCCTCTCGGGCGCTTTCTTGCATCGTATTCTGTTCGCGCGTCACAACGCACTGGAGTCACAATTCAATCAGACGGCCGAGGACTCAACCGAATCTCTTTTTCAATCGACTCACCCAGCCATCCTTGCGAAAAACATGCTGGTCATGGCTACTATGCTGCAGCGAGCCGACAGAGATCCTGTCTTGAAGAAGTCGCTGTCGGAACCTCCCCAAGTCATCATGAAGCGGCTCGCAGATTCCGCAGTGTCTTTAGTTTGCATGATTGACAAGCTCATGGACTCTAATGAAGCCCTTCTTTGCCTTCTTTTGCAGAGCATCTACCTGGCAAATGGCGGGAATATGAGACTTGCGCTATTGTCTTGTCGACGGGCCATGACGATCGCGCAGCTGATGGGACTACACCGATCACAGCGCGAAGAGACTGTCAAAACTTTTGAATCTGCTGATACCATCGATTCCAGGGTTCTATGGTTTCGCTTGCTCTACATCGAACACTTCATCTGTCTCTTGCTGGGGCTGCCTTCGAGTTATCCATATACGAGTGCCACCGTGCCGGTGGTCCTTGATGACCATCCTCTCGAACGATTGGAGCATTTACAAGTTGCCCTGGCCGCCAAGATCATGGACCGCAACGAGCGTGATCCTTTCTTCCGCAACTTCGACCTGACCCGGAGCATTGACCTGGACCTGCAACATGCTGCCGCGACAAAACCGTCGCGATGGTGGACTGTTCCTAGATTCACCGACATTGCAGACAACTCACTTGACATGGTGTGGGAGACGATACGCATGACGGACCAGCTCTTCCACCACTTCTTGATTATCCAACTCCATTTGCCCTTCATGTTGCAGGCACGTGGAGGGCCTGCTATCGATAGCAGCAAGCTAGCTTGCATCAACGCCAGCCGCGAGGTGCTGACCAGGTACATCGCCACTCGTACCTACAAAGGCATTTGCGGCATTCCCGTCTCTGTTGACTTCCTTGCCCTGGTGGCAGCGATGTCCCTTCTTTTGGGTCATATTGACACCCACAGGACGAATTCCGTCGGGGGCGTTCTCGCACATCAGCGCCACACGGATCGAACAATGGTGGAAGACACGCTGGGGTGCATGCATGATGCGTGCTCAACGTCTAAGGATGTGCTTTCAATACAAAGCGCAGACGTGCTCCGGAGACTATTGAAGATCGAAGAAAATGCCGCTGGAGGGTTGGTATACAGTACCGAACCAAGCCCGGCACCCTCAGCGGGGGAACATCGCCAACAACCATCGGGGGAGCCCAGCTCCTTCCATTTGACAATCCCGTACTTTGGTACTGTCATTATTTCGCCCGCTGCCCCTTTGCGAGAGACTCTCGAAATCTCCACGACGTGCAAGACGTCAAGGCTTCACCAACAATCAGCATACATGTATCAGACTCAAGACCCCGGCAGTATCGGATCCGGCATCGGTCTGTTGTCTGACATCCAAGACCACGACGGTGAGAGTCAGCTCGTTGATCCTTGTCCGGGCCGCAACGCGGAGTCCGCGGGAGGTCATTCCGAGGAATGGCAAGCTATGCATCCAGGATACACAGCCCGGGTGGAGGACTGGTCGTTACAGGGGGTTGATGCGGCGTTCTTCGACAGCATCACGAGGGGTTTTGGAGGTCCCGAGCACACCGAGGATGTTTTCGATTTAGAAATCTAGGTAGTGTTTGTAAATTATAGTGACCAAAATACTTCCTGCGTCTCTTGCAGACAAGTTGCTCCATTAGTTGCTGCCGACTCACGCATGTTGCGGTTCGTTCCTGACCTCCGAAGCGCCGAAGACACCGGCCGGTGGCTGACCCGTAAGTAAGGTACGGTCACGGTGTGGGGTGTGGCGCGGCGGCGCGGCAGCGCGACATGTGGCGCAAATTGCAAGCCGAACGGGAAAAATCCTTCAGGCGACCAACGCGCATCTCAGTCGACGCCGCAAGGACAGCGCTTTCCCTCATGTCACAAGTACTGTACTATATCTCTGTTCCTTTCTTTCTAATGTGACCCTGTCATTTCGTTCCTCCCGAGTCATCTCGCCGCGTTGAGGCACCGCCTCGCGGCTTCGCTCACTCCCTTATCTGCTTCAGCCGGAATCTCCAACTCACCGGCCGACCGGGCAAACGCCCGTGCTGGCGGACGATGTCGTACACAAGCCATGTTGGGTTACCGTCTGCCCTGGACCCCTGGTCTCATGGGGTCGGCGTCATGCGAGACGTCTGCTCGCGCTGGTCGGAGCTGGACATCACGCAGGTTGGTTCACTCGTCGCAATTGCAGGGGTCGTGCCCACGGCATGGAGATTCATGCATCAACTGTGGCGAACGACATACAGCTACATACGGCGCTTCTTTTTGACCTCGATGACGATTCCAGGAGGTGACCCTCTCAACAGGAGTGTCGTCAAGTGGGTTCTGGAAAATCGGCAACGGCACCACCGCTCATTCACCGCACGCACCGACGCCGGGAGTACATACAGCGACAGGGCGGCGGCCCTGAAGAAAACGAGGCACTCGATCCAGTATGCCCCGCATTGGGGTATGAAGTGGTTCTGGCACGATGGCGCCGCGTTCCTCGTGACACGCGGTGTAGATGACTTCAGTGCAGCAATGTCGGACCCTGCGTATGACGGCATTGGAGGCGAGGAACTTACTGTCAACTGCTTCGGGTGGTCTGCCGATCCCATCAAGCAGTTTTTCGAAACCTGCCGGGAATACAGCGAGAAACAAGCCCAGTTCTTCGTCATTATCTATGCCAGGGATCGGTATGGGCTCGCGTGGAAGCCCAAAGCTCGCAAGCCGATCCGGCGCCTGGACACGGTTCATTTCAACAACGATTCGAAGAGGCAACTTCTTGCGGACATCCAAAACTACCTGGACGTCAAGACCCAGAAGCGCTACCAAAGCCGGAGCATGCCATATCGCCGAGGCTACCTTTTTCATGGACCTCCTGGCACCGGAAAGTCGTCGCTTTCAGTGGCTATCGCGGGCGAATTCGGACTCGACCTCTACGAAGTCAAGATTCCCAGCATTGCATCGGACGCCGATTTGGAGCAGATGTTCCAGGAAATCCCTCCTCGGTGCGTGGTACTTTTAGAGGACATTGACGCAGTGTGGGTTGATCGTTCCAGCCACGCACAAAAGGCGGCAGATGGAACTCATGCGCCAAACTGCACACTGTCGGGATTGCTGAACGTTCTAGATGGCGTTGGATCGCAGGAAGGGCGAATTGTCATCATGACAACCAACCACGTGGACCAGCTTGATGAGGCCCTCGTGCGCCCCGGGCGCGTCGACATGAAAGTTCACCTCGGCAACATCAGCTCAAAGTCGGCCGAAGAGATGTTTCTTCGCATGTTCTCTCCCGACCTGGGCGGCGCATCTCGATACAGTAATGAGTTTGTTCAAGCATGTGCTTCGCAGTTCGCTCGTCAGATACCTGACGATACCCTTACACCCTCTCGTCTACAGGGGTTCTTCCAAATGCACCTCGACAGCCCGCAAGACGCTGTCGATAACATAGCAGCCTGGATGGAGTTGGACTGCGGTTCCAGGTTGGAGAGCGATTTTGAGGTGGTTGCCAATAAAAGGGCTTGCTAATGTCCGGGCATGGCGTCGTCTGCCTGTTCGACAATGTATTTTGACAATGTATCATACAAGTATAAGATTTCTGGGGTTTTTCGAGCCGTGTCTCGTCGCCGACAATGATGCGGATATGGTGGTCTCGAAGGTGCGACCGAGGTTGGTGCCAATTCGATCTTGATAGCTTCCGCGGCCACCTTCAATTGACGACGATGGAGATGGCACGATCGGCTTGAACAAGTTTGGACTGTTCCCCGCGATTTTGGATGACCAATGATGGGCATCGTGCCCTTTTCTGGCTAGTCGCGATGCCTAGCTTCTCGGGCAGATAAGATGCTGACCATGAAAGCTCAGGCGGGTCAAGGCGCACCCTCGTTCCAGCTAGCTGGGTCGGTGATCGAGCAGGACGTCGTCATTCACGAACGATGCGGTGCGACCACATTTCCGCACTGCCCCGAGCCTGACCACACTTCCATCGTCGCCACACAGACGACCAAGATGTTCTCCGTTCGCTCAGCTTTGACACAGGCGTTTCCTCCGACCCCAGGCTTTACGGAGGAGCATGTTCCAGACCTTGGGGGCCGAGTGAGTTGACAGACACGTGGGAGTGTAAGGATGCGCATGCTGACCGCATAGGTTTGCGTCGTCACCGGCGCCAACACCGGTGTCGGCAAAGAGGTTGCACGCATCTTGTATTCCAAAAACGCTACAGTGTATGCTACATCGCGATCCGATGAAAAGGGCAGGGCGGCTGTCGCATCGATCAAGGAAGCGCATCCCACATCCAAAGGACGGATTGAGCTTCTTCCCCTCGACCTCGCCGACTTGAGCACGATAAGAGCCTCTGCCGATGCTTTCTTGGCCAAAGAGGCGTCGCTCCACTTACTCATCAACAACGCGGGTGTCATGCTCCCGCCTGAAGGCTCACAGACCGCGCAAGGCTACGAGCTTCAGTTGGGTGTCAATTGTCTGGGTCACTTCCTCTTCACGAAGCTGTTGACCCCGACACTCATTAAGACGGCCCAGGCATCTGAGCCGGGCAGAGTAAGGGTTGTCTGGGTATCGAGCTCGGCTGCTGACGTGCTCTCCCCTCGCAACGGCATGGACTTGACCAACCTCGATTACCACAAGTCAATATTCTACGCGTACAAGTACGGCGTAAGCAAAGCCGGAAATTACTACCATGCGACCGAGTTTGCAAAGAAGCACAGTGGTGACGGGATTCTCAGCATTGTAGGTTTCTCTTCGATGGTCATTCTCGATCTGATCTGATGCCATGCAGGCCCTCAATCCCGGCAATTTGGCGTCGGAGCTGGATCGCCATGTTACCGGCATAGTTGAGCGAACATTCCGGAAGCTCACTACTTATCCGTGCATCAATGGCGCGTACACCGAGCTCTTCGCCGCCCTGTCGCCTGATGTCACCATGGCTAATACCGGTGGATGGAGTCAGTAGTCTTCTAGTCGTGGCCGCGGTCATTTTCTCAGCTTGCACTGACATGTGACACTCTAGTTATTCCCTGGGGTCGTGTTCACTCCATCCGCGCTGACCTTGAACTTGGCTCCAAGTCCTCTGAAGAGGGCGGCACCGGGACAGCTGCTGCCTTTTGGAAATGGTCGGAGGAGCAGGTAAACAAGTACACCTAGGTCATCGAGCAGAGGGCTTCATTCATATGATGCAAATCAGTGCCATCTGCGTAGTACTCCCGATGAGTACACTGATGCCCCCGAACTTTGTCTTGCCGCTTTTATGGGATAATTGCGCCAGACCACGAATACAAATCTGAAATTCGTCGACGACGGTCTGTGGAATGGTCCAGCAACTTATTGAGCCAGTCGCTTCATGCATTTGACATTGTTCAAGCTGAGAATCCTAGAACGAGCTGCAATACACGGTCTGACTTGGCGGACCAGCCAGCACGAGCGCAATCGAGTAGTCCTCTTCAGAATGCAGTGTTGCGATCATGGTATCGAGGGGCTGCTCTTCACGGTGTGTTCATGTGATGGTTGCGATGATCGTTTCACTCCCAAGCCGTCTTACTTAATTCGAGATCCCGGCCGAGAGCGTCGTCTACAAGAAAGGCAGTGAGCGAAGGCCGAGATGTCTGGTTCACGGCGATGAGATAGGTCACATGAGTGTTCACGTGATAGACTTAATGGCACTTGCCATTGGCTCGGGCTATCCGCGGGCCCCAGACCTTTAGTGCCCAGCCACGCGACAGGACGGCGACCGAGGCGGCACTGGACCTGCCCGTGCGTGCGATGCAATCGGCGCATGGGACCTAGCAGTAGACAAGTGTTGCCCGACGCAACATGGCAGCATCGCACGAACACAAACACATTTGACCAAGCCATATATCGGCTGCACGTAGCTATTGAAAGCATTGGTTTTTCTACATCAACATCAACTGCGTCACAGCGGGATCCCTCAAATAGCAGACGCGCGCCGGTCCATCTGCATGTCGGTCTTGGTTCCCTCTCCAGTCCACGGACAAGGGTGATACAAGAACTCGAGAGGAGCTTTCGAATCTACTGCAGGAAGGGTGCAAAATCTGGCAGCTGCAGTACTTCTTCTCGGCTGCCTTTGCACGGCCAATCTACGAACAATTCCAAAAACCATGCTTTAATACCTACAACTTCGCAATTCGCCCGCCTATCCAGCCCGATTCAGAGCCACCCAAATACGCAGCCTACAACGGCGACATCGGCCCAGAGAAACCGTGCTCAAGACACGACGACCAGATCAATCATGTCTGCTCCGTGTAGGTTTACCTTCCTGCCCAACGCGCCTCTGTCGCGATTGCTAAACAGAGTACAGTGTCACCGGAGGAGCGACTGCTCTACACGTCGATCATCGACGGCATCTTGGATACCGCGGATCTGACGACTATCACGCGCAAGAAGATACGTGCGGGCCTGCAAGCCCAGCTAGGAGGAAAGGACCTTGGTGATCAAAAGGTACTACCTCTCGGGCTTGCCTCTCGGGGATGATTCTGGTGGTGCAGCTTGCTAACATAAGGTGGCCAGGACGCGATCAAGGTCCTAATTGAGGAGCGTTTCGACCGCCTCACTGCCGAAGAGCCAACACAAGCGGAGCAGTCGCCCTCCGACGCGATCGATCATGACCTAGCCAACGGCGCAGACGAGTTTCAGGCGCCGGCCCGCAAGAAACAGAAGCGGGAGGTGTCGACAGAAGACGAGGATGCGAAACTCGCCGCTCAACTCCAGGCACAGGAGAACAACTTGGGCAGAGCGCGAGCGACTCGCGGCGGTGGTAGTGCGACCAAGAAACGGAAGGCTCCCCGAAAGAAAAGCGCCAAGAAGGTGAACGGCGATACAGACGGCGAAGAAAGCGAAGGGGCACCCAAGCGCAAGCCTGGCGGCGGGTTTCAGAAGCCCTTCAATCTCAGCGAGTCGCTGTCACAGCTTGTCGGCGAACCACAGGTATGCTACAGCGTCCAATCGGGGCATCATCCTAACTGACTCGTCAAAGCTCTCTCGCCCCCAGGTTGTGAAGAAGCTATGGGCTCATATCAAGTCGAACGACCTTCAGGATCCCAACGACAAACGCCAGATTCTTTGCGACGACGCGATGCAGGCCGTTTTCAAGCTGTCCAAGGTGGACATGTTCCAAATGAACAAACTGATCGGAAGTCACCTGTATCCCGTTGAAGAGCAGCAGGAGTAGCACAGTTGGTAACGAAGGGTAGGCGTTCAACGGACTCGGAAGGCAAAGCGGTAGGACATGATATTGGGCTGGAACACACCCCGTCAAGCAAGGTTTACAACATCGTACTTCACACGTCCCAGTGAGAACAACAATTGATGATGATGACTCCTGGCCGCCGGCGCGATGACTCATCACGGCGTTGCCGGTGAACGGTTGAACCTCGGCGCTGGTTACCCATCAGCACCCCGCGTCGCCGGAGCTCCCCCCACCCACCGCTCACTCCACGGGCTCGATAATTTATTCCGGAACCTCCATCCCAGCTGCAGCTTGGCCTTCCACATCCTACTTTACACATTAATAACACATTTCGTGCTCTAGCCTTGGGCCTGCTTTATCCGGCACACGTCAAATATCTTCACTTGCCAATTCTTTCCTTTGCTACCAACGCAACCGGCCCGCACTTCCTTTATGTCATCCGAGACTCCGCCTGCAAGGGGCACCGGACGAGGTCGAGGCCGTGGCCGCGGTCGCTCCGATGGCACGAGGAACAACGCCACGCGAGGGCGAAGCAAAGGTCGCGGAGGTCAAGGGAATCGTACCGAGACTGCTCTCGTAGCACCCCCGACCCAAGGTGACGCTCCGCCGCCTACACAGGATGGCAAGGCGGCGGAGGGTGCGCCTTCCACAGACGATGGTGACGAGGTCTGCTTCATCTGCGCCGACCCGATCAAGTTCCACTCGGTGACGCCATGTAATCACAAAACCTGCCATCTATGTGGTCTTCGCATGCGGGCGCTTTACAAGACCAAGGACTGCCCTCACTGCCGAGTAAGCCACTTGGGTCTGCATGGCTTTCTCTAGCTAACTCGTCCTAGACTGCGGCACCTTTTGTGATATTCACCGACGACCCCTTGAAGCGATTTGAGGAGTACGCAGACTCCGACATCACCAGCCTCGACAACAACATCGGCATTAAATACACCAACGAGGAGATTGTTGGCGATACTGTTCTGCTGCTGCGCTACAACTGCCCGGTTGGCGACTGCGTTTTTGCCGGCCTCGGCTGGCCAGACCTCCATCGACATGTGCGCTCCGCCCATCAGCGGAAAATGTGTGACCTCTGCACTAGGAACAAGAAGGTTTTCACACACGAGCACGAGATCTTCACCGACAAGGAGCTGGAGAAGCATATGCGGCGGGGTGACGATCAGCCCGGCGCCCTGGACCAGACAGGCTTCAAAGGCCACCCGCTCTGCGGCTTTTGCGGCTCCCGCTTCTACGACAACGACAAACTTTACGACCACTGTCGCGAAAAGCACGAAAGGTGCTTCCTCTGCGACCGTCGCGATTCGAGACACCCCCACTACTACGTAAACTACGAGGCGCTCGAGAAACACTTCAACACCGACCACTTTCCATGCCTCGATCGCGAGTGTCAGGAGCGCAAGTTCGTGGTATTTGAATCCGAGATGGATCTGAAAGCCCACCAGCTCAGTGAGCATGGCAACACGCTGTCCAAAGACGTCCGCAGGGACGCCAGGGTGGTGGACATTTCCGACTTTGACTACCGACAGACATATCAGAACGAGAGGAGAGGCGGGGGAGGCCGCGGTGGCTCGAGTCGTCAGGAGGGAGGCCGTGCTGGGCGTGGCCGCGGACGAGACCCCAATGCGGAGCCCATTCCGCAGAGTTCAGCGCAACCTCTGCGCAGAGACGAATTGGCGTACCAGCGACAGATGGCGATTCACTCGGCACAGTCCGTTGCTAACAGGACATTCGGTGGTCAGCTCTCTGCCCCTTCCGCTCCGTCACCCACCCCGGCACAGGCCAGCACATCTTCTCGCCGCCAGAACGCACAACCACAGCAAGAACCGGTGCCGACTCAAGCGATGGCGCAGTTGAACGTGACGGACCCCGCAAACATGTCGCCAGCAGAGCGTGCCCGTCTAGTGCGACACAGCGCCGTCATCGAGAGAGCCGCCAACCTTCTTGGGCATGATCAGGCCAAGATGGGACAGTTCCGGGAGCAGATATCGTCCTACCGTACCGGCAAACGCTCGGCGCCGCAGCTCATCGATGCCTTCTTCGCTCTGTTCTCTGATACCTCGTCAAGCGCCCTTGGGACACTCGTCCGCGAGGTAGCCGAGCTCTTCGAGGATAAGGCCAAGGCACAAGCCATACACAAGGCCTGGCAGGACTGGCGCGCCATCAACGAGGACTACCCATCCCTACCGGGACTGGGAGGCATGCAGGGCGCGACAACTGATTCGAGCGGATGGGCTTCGGCCGCCTCACCCTCGGCTGCGGTGCCTTCGGCAGCGGCTAATCAGAAGCAGACCAACCGCGTGCTGCGCCTGAAAAACAGCACCCGGAGGCAAAGCAACAGCTCTACTGGCAGTGGGGCACCTAGTTCCTTGAACTGGGCAGCCACTGTGCCGAGTCCGGCAACCAGGCCTCCGGCTTCCAATGCTTTCCCGGCCCTCGGGACATCTTCTGCGGCGTCGTCATCCAATGCGTCGCGCCCATCGTGGATTGGCCCAAACGCACACACGCCGAGCACAAGCTCCCGGTCCAACGGCGCCGGGAGGAAAGAAGATAGCTTCCCTGCCTTGCCTGCAGCGCCCAAGCCAACAACCACCATTTTTGGCTACGGAACAGGCCGAGGTGTAAGACGTGACTTTGGCGTCTCCCGTGATACAGGCTTCAGCTGGGGTGGAGGCAGCGCCAACGACAGCGGCAACCCGTCGGAGAAGGAAGAAGAGGCTGCCGGGGACACAGCAGGCAAGAAGAAAAAGGGCAACAAGGGGAAGAAGGTGCTGGTACAATGGGGCTGATGTACATGACCATCGATAGTTCAAAGGCACTTGTCAGGGTACTTTATGAATGTGGCAAGCAAGTTTGTTCCATACACTATAAACTTGAGCGATCCTTTACAAATTGGCAGGCTCATAGTACTCCCTAAAACGATCCGTCGTGTCCCAACGGACAATCCACACCACATTCCAACAGGCAAGCAGTAGCTCCGGGAACTTGACGGTCCAGAAGGCGAGATATCCTTCCGGCAAGGGTCCGACTGTCCGCTTCAGCGCATCAGTCATGTCTTCGTAGTGATTCTTCTTGTTCCGCAGGGCGCGCAAGAGGTCCAAGAGCCGTGTGCCCGAGTATTTGCGTTGCTTGCCCAGAGACTCCACAAACTCCCGTGGCAGGTGCTTGAGGAAGTCACCTCGAGTGACATCAGCCGCGTGGCTCTCAAGTTCAGAAAGGTGGGCGCTGGGCGGGTCACGCGGTTCCTTTTCGAAGTGGTCGGAGACATCGCACAGGAAAGCCAGCCTCTTCTTCGGGGACCAGAAGAAGGGGTGGGCCATGACTTCCCTAGTATTCGGGCGCTGTTTGGGGTCTCCGTTCAGCATGCTGCTAATCAGGTCCTTGGCCTCAGCAGCAAAATCTCCAAGGACATCCAATGGGGCAAGGTTGTAGTTGCCCTTGCGAATGTTGACTTCGCGCATGTACCGATCGCCGCAATCGAAGGGGTGCAGTCCATTGGTCAGAACGTAGAAGAAAACCAGTCCCAGGCTGAAAATGTCAATGGAACGAGTTGCGCGCCTGCCGGGCATCATCTCCGAATTCACCAAGACAGTCCCCGAACCGCTGTTGACGCTGGCTTCCGCAAGCTCTTTGTCGTCATCAACAAGCAGCTCCGGAGCACGCCATCCCGAGGTCCCGGCGGCGCGACCGGTTGTTGCGCCAAAGGAAGATTGGCCACCCTCGAGCTTCTTACAGAGGCCGAAGTCAGACACGAGCAGGCGGGGGCGGCCATTCTTATCCATGTTGACGAGGATGTTCTGGGGCTTCAGGTCGCGATGAACGATGCGGAGCTGGTGCAAATGATTGATGCCGTTGGTGATCTGATACAATACCCCAGGCAGATCGGCCTTGCCTGCCTGTGCGAGTTTTGTGAACCGGTTAGGTTTCTCCACGACATCGGCCAGTGAGGCAGCACACCGCTCAAGGGCGATGTACAGGAAACCATCCCGGAATTCTTGCGCATGGTACCGAATGACTGAGGAATGTCAGTAACTACGCCGGGCGTGCGTGTGCGTCGTGGGTACATACCATTGGGATGGTCATCGCTTTCGCGAAGCAACCTCGTTTCTTGGGAAGCGATATCGTAAAACTGGATGAGCATTCGCTTGACGGCGACTTCACGACCATCGAACTTGCCAGCAAACACCAGGGTGCCGTTGCTGCCTGTGCCGAGCTGGTCCTCGGTGTCGACCTCGATATTGCCCAGCTTGATGACTGGCCCAGTCACAGACTGCATGTCATTCGTCATCGTCACGACATCGGGCTCGAGCTTGGGGGAGTTGCCAAGCTTCTGCGCATTCTTCACCGCGTCGTCAACAGTCGTGGTTGGCGGATCGTCATCGCGGGAGACGGATGTTTCCCTCTTCTTGCCTCCCTTCTTGTGCTTGACCCCTCCACGTCGGCCCCGATGCGACTTGGCCTTCTTCTTCTCCGGCATTGCCCCACTGTCGTGTTCGGTTGGGTTTGCGAAATGATCGGAAACGCTTGCTGACGAGTCTTTCTTGTCGTCCGCCTGTTCCTTTGCCTCAGGATCCGGGATCGAATCGGCCTCTGGAGCCGCCGCGACGACCGGGTCAGTAGTTTCACCAAACTCGGGCACGTCATGGGGGGCCTCGGTTGTGTCAAGTCTCTTGGCCTCCCGTGCCATGTCCCCAGGGGCGCCGTTGACGATGGAATCGTGAATCGAGGGCTCGGGGGTCTGTTCCGGCGGGTCACCAGCCTCCGACCGTTGATCTTCAGCCGTCAGCTGGAAGCGCTTAGCCAGCATGTGCGACTTGGCTCTGCACCAGCGGATCAGGTCTTTCCGGTAGAAGACGAGAAACCCCATGGCAGCGAGAATCAAGACAGGGTTGCAGAGGAGGGCCACGGTGTTGTGAAGGAAACTTTGAGGGACCGACATGACCTTGTTGACGATGGCTTGATCGATAGGAATCATAGACTCCCCAGGGAGGTACGTTGGCTGGATAGCCTCGTTGTCACCTTCGGCAGGTGATTCAGATATCGAGCCACTGGACAAGCTGGGCGGGTGGTACTGGCCCTTGTCACGCAGCACTTCAAAGTCGTGCCTACCAATCATGGCGGCCACCTTTTGGCTCGCGCTGAGCAGATGCCAGGGGCTACCGAAATCCCACCATTCCGGCAGAGAGGCGAGTGCCGGGGGGGCATCGACTATGAGCGGGTATGCCAGGCCGGATAAGGCGTACCAGCTGCCACCGTCGGTTTGATTCAGAAACACTTGGTTGTCGCGGGCACGAGCAGCATCTTCGTCTTTGGCGGGCTTTACTGGCTGCGGGAGGATGACAAGGTCAGGGTTCTGATCCCGGGTGACGCCCCAGGGCCGGCAAACGTCGAATACTCGGGCGACGGGCGCGGCAAATTTGTGGCTGAACATGGCGATGTCGTCGTCGTCAAAAGCATAGACTCGACCGTCATGCAGGCTGCTGTGATAGTGATTGTCCAGAGTCTCGTGATAGACAGAAAAGAGGTCTCTGTCAAAGTTGTTCGGCGCCCACTCGGAGTATCTGAGCTTTGCGATGTCGCGGCCATCCTTCCGGGTAATTGCTACCTCGTACTCTGTGCGGCCTAGGGTAATTGTGCCTGTCGAGCTGCACTCCTCGCTATCCAGATCGTACAAAGCATTGGGTCGCAAGCAGCTCTCGTCTTCGTTGACGTGAGAGCCGCCAGCACCGAACCATTTGAGGACGCGACCCGTGGCGGCATCCAAAGTGATCATGGTCGTCTTCTTCGTTCCGGTGTAGATGACTGGAGGATTGGCGTTGGCGAGTGGTGAAAGCTCCTCGACGAGCTTCTTCATGGTCAACCCGGTAGGCACCAGGGCTGGGTCGGCCGCACCCGGCATCCAGATATAGAGACTGCCGTGGCGGCTGGGCTCCACGGCCCAGATGTAGTGGTCGACGGGATTGAAGTCTTCATCAACGTCGGAAGTATTGAGGCGGAGGTGCTCGGTCTGGACCATCGGCTGGTCGACCTCCAGGTGCCAAAGCTGCGCACCTGTCTTGCGGTCACTCGCATAAAGGTCTCCGTCGACGGTCGCCAAAAGGATAAAGTCTTCTACTTCCCACTCCTCCAGACTCCGCGCTCTAGGCGGCGATGAGATGCCAGACCCCCCTGCTTGAGGGCTGACAGCTCGGTGTGTGGAGGGAGGTGCTCGTACGGACTGAGCCGGAGCCAAAGTTGCGACGGCGCGCGCATCGTTGTGCATGAGTATGTTTTGCTGTTTCTTACCATGTCGGTTCTTGTTGGTCTCAATGTTGTGCGTGTATTTGCTGGGCTGGCCCGCGTTCCTTCCGACCTTGATGTCTTCAGGGGCTGGGGAAGAGACCGACGACCGTCGGTGCCGACTTGCTCTCTCGGCCTTGTCGTCGCTGACCTCGACCAGGTCTTCGCCTAGTGCAGCAGCTGGGCGAATTTGGTCTCGATCATCGTTGCCTAAGTTTCTCAGGCTGTCGTCGGGCTGGCGCTGGACGTGGACGACAGGACGGTCTTGCTGGTGGTGCTGCGCGTCGACAAGAGATATGCAGCTCAAGAGCAAGACGGCGAAAGCGAGCAAGTATTTCCGCTGATGAGCACCGGGCCCCCCATCGCCTGGAGGCCTTCGGAGCATTGTGGCTGGTATTGTACCGAGTCACATCAGGTATCGCGGGGAGGCGTCGTGGAGTCGGAACATCTGAGGATACGGAAGCGAGTGCAGAGCGGGACTCGGGCGAGGTGTGGAGAGATGAACCGATGGAAACGTCGGATTGGCAGGTAGACGGGCGATGTGGGCGATGGGGTAGATGGATTGGATTATTGAATGGTGTTGAAAGCGAAGTTGTGGTGGCCCTTGATGGGGGAAGCTGACGAATATGAGGGAATACAGCGGAAGGAATGGACCACACGGGTCGTCGGGTACAGGATTCCTGGGTGAATTGCAGAAAATAAAATACGCACTGCCCTGCTTGTGCGACGCTGGCGAGGGGCGCGGCGAGGTTGCGTGTGCGGCGTCAGCGCAGGGATGGAATGTGGTGAGCAAAAGGAGACCTGATTTCTCGGCCCTGCAGAGGGGGTGGCCAAGGGAGCACTGAAGTCCGCGACTGATTGGTGGATGAGCTCATTCAGGTCGCACCATGGTGGAGGAATACGGCACAGTGCCAATCAGCCACGTCCATCCTCCAGGGTTGCCTGGCGCGTCATTTCGCAGCAGCGATTCCTGGAAGGGGCCACTTGTCCCCCGCAACAAAGCACAGTGCGCACGGCGACGAGGGCACCTGGAGGACACAGCTCAATGTCGGGGCGGGCCGCGATTGTTGATGATTCGAAACAATTGCCTGGAGCCTGCTGTTATCTTTCCACATTCCCGCACTGAGGGTCCACACCGCCCGCATTGTCCCCGTGGTATAGTACACAGTTGACAGATTGACAGACAAGATATATCGATGACTGCATAGGCCTGGAACTATCCGGCCGACTACCCATTTCAACAGCAATGCCCACGACCGCAGCCGTGCATGGTTAGGGCTACCTAGTCCATGGGCAAGTAAAGGTCCGACGGCTCCTCTGCTTCGCTGCTCGATCGATGATGCTATACGATCAACGCCACGCCAGACACGCCACAGACAGCCTGGTTTCATGTTCCCGCGATTCTCTCAATTGTGTAGTCATTGCAATCGTCACTCGCTATCTAGGGTATTTGCCGAAAGTTGTACCCAAGTACCAGAATACTGGTCCGTCCACACTCCGACGGGCGGTGGACCACTCGTTCATCACTCCATACACCCGATCAGCCCCTGCGCCTCTACACTCAGCATCCAGCGTAGATGGACTGGGCGAAGAGCGTGTAAGTATCGGCGTGGTTGAGGTTCTGCGCCGGGCTCAGAGACTGCACAAAGTCGTAGCCATAGCCGCCGTAGTCGGACGTGCCGGCGATTTCTGAGAGATGTGTCATCTCATGGAGGATGGCTAGCTTTCTGTTAGCTTGATGGATACGTCTTGGCGGGTGCTGGTTCTTACTAGTCTGCTGGTCCTGCGCGTGGCACTGGGAGCTCGCGGCGGGCATCTGGAAGTACGTCGGGCAGTTGACCATGTAGCTCTGCGAGGGAAGAGCGTAGGCAATGACGCCGGGCTGGCAAGCACCATAGACGTCGCTGCAGTAGTAGCGAGACACGCCCGAGGTGGTGCTGCCGCACTCGTCCTCGATACGGGCGAAGACACCTTCGACCGTAGAGGAGACGGAGGCAGACGAGCTCTTGAAGAACTCCTCGAGGCGCGCCGTGTCAGTGCGAGCCGCTGAACGAGCTGCCGACGCGAGAGATGCGCAGTTGTTGATGCCGTTGACGGTGGCTGTCCTCTGGGTCCCCGTACAATCACTCTGGACAATGGTGCGCTTGGCCTTGTCCTGGAATGTCTTGTGAACGACACCGGCCTCGTGGCCGTCGACCTTGGAGCTGACGGTGTTGCTCTTGAAGGGCACGGTGCCTACGATCTCGGTTGAGTCCAGGTCGGCGTAGGAAAAGGCACCCGATGTCAGGATGTCGAACACGCCACCCTTGCTGAGATCGTGCAGCTCAGCGGCGTCAAAGTCGACCTCGATGGTCTCCCCAGACTTCACAATGGTGAACGACTCTTCCGGGAGACCGACGTGCGAGACCGTCAGGCGAAGTCCATCAAAAGCAAGGCGGTCCTCTGTCATATTGTTAGCTCTGCACTCGTATAGGTCTGGTATGATGACATACTGCCAGCATAAACCTCGACCTTCTCGACGGCATTCTCGTCAAGGAATGTGCCTGTCGTGAAGAGCTTCAGGTCTTCCGAGCCGGTGTTTGTGAGAGCAGCATGGACACCACTGTTGCCGTTCTGAACCAGCTTGACCTCCAGAGGGGTATTGCGCTTGGCCAGGTCAACGGACGCGGCCGAAGCGAGCGATACGATGGCGGAGAGGCTGGCGAGGAACTTCATGTTGACGATGGAGGACAGGGCAAAGACAGACTGCGGACTGGGGAGTGATTGGGCTACGTGAGCTGATACAGAGGTCATAACATCGACAATGAGAAGGGCTTCGGCTTCTTTTATAGATATGGCCGCAGGCCTTCTGCCGCGGTCCTCGCATCCACAAGGAACTCATCCTTCTAGTCCAAACTCAAGGCGGAAGGTGGAAGCAGTCCGAGAGAGGCCACGAACCCCGAGAACAAAAGGGACCTCCGGCTGCCAAGATGACTAGCCCCTGAGTCGGACAGGCACTGATACCACACGACGGGCCTCATGCTGGGTGGATTGTTACCCACAAGCAAGGCTTGGAATTTTACATGCCGACCTGTCAGTCTATATGTTGAGCATCAGCCGCGTCTCGTGCTACCATCAAGATATCACACTTGAAAGGGACTGTTTGATCTGTCATTGAGCGGTAGGTTGTTCATATTCTCGTCTGATACTCAGACGAGCACCGCAACATGAGATGACAGACCCTGACCATTGAAGAAGTGGCTTCCGGCGCTATTGGCGGCCTTGGCTGGCAGTTTGGATGCGCTACATCGTGGAGAAATCGTGTTCCCGTGCTGGAAGATCTTCCCTTGACCTGGAAGGTCGTCCTGGTTCATCAGCTCCTGTTAGAGATTTAATGGAGACACGGGACGATCACCAGCCCAGCTCCGAAATGAGGCCAATCAGCGGCCAAAGGATGCGAAAAGGCACAACTCGTCCGTCGGCGGAAACCCCGACTTGAGAATCGTGGGCACCAACACGCGGCAACGCCGCACGTGAACTGGGGTGGCGCATCAGGCACAGACCGACGTGTTCCTGGAGAGATCGACGGTGTCGAGATCGTTAGACGCCCCAAGACGCCGTCTGGGGATCGGCGACCGTTGAATGTGTCATTGGTCGACGGCAGCATCCTCCGTAGTCTAAATCCTTTGTCAGGGACAGCTCATTTAGCGTCAGGTTTCAGAGCCCATTGGGACGGTGACTCGTTCCAAAGATCAAAGACTTCCAGCATTGTCCGCCCCAAGGCCCTGGAGTCGCAGCCTCGCGAAAGTTGCGACGTCTAGGACAAGGTGCCATGGAACCCTTGGCGGGGGACTGCCGTGACATGGGTCAGCCTCGGGCCAAGCGCGAACTGCCGGCTTGTCGGCCAAATGGATGATGACAGGAGTATTCATCTCCGTCGTTGTCACGGGTCGGCCGTCGCACCATTGGCGCTATCGCGAGTAAGGCAGGAGGGCCAGGATGGGCTGGGGATCTGGGCGAGAATGCATTGTGGCTCGCATGAGTAAGGACCACTTGACCACGTCGTCAACCTAGTTCCACGTTGATTTCCACACCCACCGCACGAGGGATCCAGGGATCCAAAGGGCCAAGTGCTGGGCAAGCCAAGTGCCAGCTGTCTTTGTCAACAAGTCGCATGGCTGGGTTGGCTCGCTTTGAGACCGGACAATACGAGCAGGACCTAGGAACAGATTAGGGCGTTCGCGAGAGACTCCCACCATTGCTGGAATAGAACTGGGCTGGCAAGCCGACCCAGGGCCGAAATCGCTGCCGCACACACACACGAGTCGGCATGTGAAGACTGCAGGGAAGACAATGCGGGACAAGGAATTGAAGCGGTTGAGCGGGAGGGAATTGATGTGCCGTGTTATCTTGCTGATCTTGGAGATGGCCGCGCCAGGATAGGAAGGCGACAGGCGGGACGGACCCCGCGCGGCCCCCCGCCACAGCAGGTGCGCCACGACATGTTGATGCCAGTGAACATCCCGTCCATCATCCATCGTGCCTGGCTGCCTCCCTCATCCCCAAGTGTCATCGCTCTAAGGTACTGACTCTCAACCCGTCCTTCCATGCCTGTATTCCAAAAGAACACGTCCAGCTTCTTCGAAGGCTCCATTCTGGTCGCTTTCGCAACGACATAGATCGCTCGAGGTCTGAGTTCCCGAGGCCAAATCAGCACGTAAATCAGGTGTGCGATCTACCTGGCCTCTCTCCCCCCTTGCGAGCTTCTCTCCCACTCGCCTGCTCGGCTCGGTGTCAGCGGCGACTGTTACAAGCAACAACATTGCCATAATTCAGCTGTCAATAGCCTGCTACACGATTATCAGCCTACGACCATCATCCTGACTCGACCGCATGGCTCAAACCCGTACGAACGGACCTTACCTACGCCCTGCCATTCTCTTCATCGCTTGCACTGGCGTTCTCCTGCTCTGGAGCCATACTACGACCACACCATCTGTGAAAGACGGCTCTGGCTCCGGATCCAGTATGTCTGCCCAAACCGACGTACTAGCCAAATTGGCAATCGACCTCAAGCAGACCGACAGCTCCCCTCCGACTATCGCCGTCACCGTCACCAACAATCATGATACTGTACTGACCCTGCTCAACTGGGAATCGCCCCTCGACCCGGCGGCAGTTGCTCTGGGCGTGTTCAAGATCGTGCCCGAGGGTGCTTCAGCACCCCTAGACCTGCCGACCATCACGTTCAGACGGGTCATGCCACCACCGCCGGAGAATCTCATCACCTTGAAACCCGGCGCTAGCACTACGGAGACAGTCTCGTTTGTCGAACCTGCGGTGCCAGTCGACCAGCTTGGTCGCAAGGCCAGAGTCTTTTGCGAGGGGACGTGGGCAGCCGTCTGGCCGGGATTCACGGCGGATGAACTGACGCCCGAGATCCTCGAGAAGCTCCAATTCGGGGATAACGCCATCACGGGGCCTTTCAAGAGCGACACAATCGACCTAGTTGTTGCTTAACTCGGACCCTAGTGAAATTATCTAGCATATCTCTGATTCTGAATTCCCAATCCAATTTCCATCACTTGCTTTCATGAGCATCTACACTGGTCACTGGTGCTTGAAGTGGTACCTGCCCCAGCGCATGTTGTGTGGCGGGCCGGTAGACATCTTTCCACTTCCGCGCATCTGTTTACCCGTCTTGCTTTCAAGATGGCACATCAGAGACAAGCTAGCGCCGGCCTGGCGAGAGCCCGACTGTACCAGTCCGCTTCACCCGATCTCGTTTGCTACAACTCACGAACATGAGAGGTGGCCGAGGCCATAATAACTATAACGGCGGACACATCAGAAGAGAGCAAGCCTCACAAGACGTGATGGCGATGGGTAAGGGGTGTCATAAAGTCTTCAATTGTTGGTCTAGGTCGCTTTTACTCTCAAAAACATCCTCCCAGGCTGATCCGTAGCAATTCCTGTATGAGGCGTGACGCGAGAGGACGCAATGCTCACGCTGATCAAATCTACACCGCTAACAATGTTGGTACGCGGACTGTGGCGCATAAATGATCTGGGATACGGCGTCCTCTTCTCCCGCGGCGATTTATTTGGTCGGCTTCACACCCAGGCCGTTGCGGTTGCGGAAGAACAGGACGCCCTTGCCGGCACCTTGGGCGTCGCTGCTAGGCTCGACCCACTGGCACATACGGCTCGACGTGTAGAGGGCCTTGATGAAGCCGATGGCGCCGCCACGGGTGTCAGCACGATAGTGCTTGCCCATGACCGGCTTGATGGCCTCGGAAGCTTCGTCGGCGTTGTAGAAGGGAATGCTGCTGACATAGTGATGCAGGACGTGAGTCTCAACAATACCATGCATGAGCTGGCGCCCGATGAAGCCGAGCTCACGGTCGATGGTGGCCGCAGCGCCGCGGACAAAGTTCCACTGCTCACCAGTGTAGTGGGGCAGCGAAGGATCGGTGTGCTGCAGGAAGGTGATGGCCACTGGAAGGATGATTAGTTTATATTTATAGACTCGCCCGACGGAAGTGACACTTACCGAGCCAATGGTTGACCCAAAGGTAGGGCACGAAGTACCAGACGGCCATGTTGGCCCAGCCGAACTTGTTACCGAGGAAGTAGAGAGCAGTGGCGGCGATGATGATGCCGACGTCCGAGGCCACAATCTTCCAGGCGTCCTTGGCCTCGTACAGGGGGCTGCGAGGGTCGAAGTGGTTGACGCCGCCGCCATAGCCATTGTGCTTACCCTTGCCGCGTCCTTCGCGCTGACGCTCGTGGTAGTTGTGGCCGGTGACGTTGGTCATGAGGTAGTTGGGCCAGCCGACGAGCTGCTGGGCGAAGAGCATGCCGAGGGTGTAGATGGGAGTCTCCTCGGTGAGCTCGGCCAGCTCGTGGGCCATGCGTCCGACACGGGTGGCGTGCTCTTCACGAGTGCGGGGGACAAAGACCATGTCACGCTCCATGTTGCCGGTGGCCTTGTGGTGCTTGCTGTGGGAGATCTGCCAGCTGAAGTAAGGGACCAGGAGCGACGAGTGCAGGACCCAGCCAGTAATGTCGTTGATAGTCCTGCTGTCCGAGAAGGCGCCGTGGCCGCACTCGTGGGCGATGACCCAGAGTCCGGTGCCAAACATGCCCTGCATGACGGTGTACAGGCCCCAGAGCGCAGCTCGTGCGGCCGTGTTGGGGACGTATTCGGGCGTGACGAAGTTGTACCACACAGTGAAGGTGGTGGCGAGGCAGGCCATGTCCCTGAGGATGTAGGCGTAGCCCTTCAAAGCGGAACGCTCGAAGCAGTGCTTCGGAATGGCATCGCGGATATCCTTGATGGTGTAGTCCGGGACTGTGAACTCATTGCCGTAGGTGTCGAGCAGCTTGCCCATGGGGGCAGACTTCTCAGGCAGAGCCTCCATTTCCGACATGGACGAGAGCGATGTGGAAGAGGCTGAAGGACGGGGCGAGTCTGAGGGCGATGCAACAGCTGTGGATGGGGAGGAGAAGTCGGACTCAGTGGTAGTCGAAGTCATTGTGCGGCGCAGGGCGGGATGCCTGGCCGCTGCCGAGGAAGAAGTCGTCGCGGAGGCCATGGTGATGAGATGTCCAGATCCCTTGTTGAGTGAGGAATGATCCGGCAAACGAAGATGTGTCTGGGGGTTGAGAAGGTCGAGGAGGGCTGAGCTCAATCTTCAAGGCGTCCACTCCAAGGGTTCCAATTTCGGCAATGGAAAGAGGATGAGGAGAATGGTGGGAGTAGAGGAAGACCTGAGCAGCAGGAGGTCGCAAGGAGGGTAAGGATATTTAGATGCTCGAGGAGGCAAAGGGAGGGTCAGGGGCGTGCGGGCTACCGTTAAGGAGGAGCTTTATTTTAGTGGCAGCATGTGCTCTGGTCTCAAAAATTTACTTGGCCTGGTGCTGGCCAAATGGGTACTTGACCTTCTAGAGAAACCCCAGCGAAGATCAAGGTCCCAAGTCTGAGACGGCCGGACGGTCAAGCATCGAGTTCGCTCTACAAGTACCTGCCTCCCTGTTAGCGGCTACAATATCGTACTCCCGTCGTTGATGTTGAACTTGAACCCTGTGAACCCCCCCTGTAGTCGATCCTTGCAGACCCCGAGTTTTGTTGGGAGTCGAGTGGGGGCCTGTCTTGTTCAAGTGCGGGTAACAGGGTGGGCAAACGGTGGGAAAACCCAATCCCAGGGCATCGAATTGTTCGCCCAGAGTTCTGGGCTCGACTAAGTACCAAAGCACGTTGTCAGTGCAAAAGCCGCCGGAAAAAGCGGTGCATCATGGCTGCTGGAGGCTTCAAGCTTCCTCTCCTACTTAGATTCCCGACGGCAAGTCGGGTGTACCTTACTACTAGCAGTGAGGTAGACAGGTCTCTCAAATGCCCGAGACATCCTGCAACGGGCAATGGGCGACTCTTCGGAATTCAACGGCTCGCATGCTGTCCCCTGGCCCGGGATCTCGGCTGATCGTGTAGGACCCTCCTGCACGAATCGGGGGCGCTGATAAGGCCAGGTCCTCGAGCACGCGCTCATTGAGTTGGTATGTCGAGACGCACACTTCACCGCTAGGTTCTCCAAGTGGAAAAGGCTAACAGAGGATGACGGCAAGACAGCAGGCTCTGTACCACCCGCAGGACTCCTGATGGAGCTGAAGCTGTTGCCTCTTGACCATTTCGCCACAGCTGATCATGCAGAGGTGTTTCCAAGTAAGACTGCACCACCAGGCTAGCCTACTAGCTCTTGATCTTCGGGGCGAGAAATAAGCTCCTCCGTAACGTGCCCGTCTTGAAGTCCATTTGCCCGGAAGGTCTCTAGCCGCGGCGAGGTGAAGACGAGGTTGAGCCCCCTTCGTGAGGTGGGGCCCAGCCCGCCAGCCGGCGCCGCCTCCTGTGGCTCCCTCTCCACTGCGACATTTTGAACCCCCAGCTGAACGCCATCAAGATTTTCCCCTTTCAAGCCCCAGGAACATGAGCGATTGGCTTGATCTCCCCAGACCCCTGGGCAAGGGTCCTGGTCGGGGAGGGGCTGAGGGGCCATCGTGCCTGGTTGCTCGACGGTGGATCCCGCGCAATTGTTCCTCCGTCTGCCGTTTTGCATTTTCTGTTGAGACGCTGGAGGCCAGGATGGCAGATGGATAGCCCTGCCGTGCCCTTTTCTCCTCCGTCTGCAGCTGGCCGGACTCTCAGACCCACGGGCGAGGCCGCTGTTCGAAGCGAGCCTCTCTGGCTCGCCCGCCCGCCCGCCACTGTTACCTGTACGAACCCCGAATTGCACGACGGCATTGGCCTGGTCTCATTTTGTTGAGCTCGCTCTTGCTGTTTCTCCTGCCGTGAAGTAGACCCCCATGGGGAACGAAACTCCAAGCATGTGAAAGTACCTCTGTACCAGCCCACCCGCTTGGCCTTCACCTAGGGCCGAAACTGTATCTGAATGGCCTCCCGTCTTCCTCCAGGAGTCCATGGCCATGATCGAACGGTGTCACAGCGCCTGGATAAGCAGATCGTGGCTTGTACGTCGCGACCATACCTGCTCGGTTTGATGTCATACTTGTTGCATCACATGTCATCACTGCTCGGCCTTTCTTCAGCCGGCTGCCTCCTTCACGACACGAAACGCTTGACATGGTTTTGATGTCCTGTAGAGCACAACGTCGGTGAGTACTTTGCATGAGTGAGATACATGTCCGTAGGTATACACACCATCGCTCTAGCTCCACTCCGACTCTCTCCGATAACCACATGCCGATGTGTACCCCTGACACATCCCGTGGCGCTCAATGTAATATTTAACCCGGTTCATCGTGCCACATCACATCATTGAGGCTGCCCTCTCCCCCACTTGGGTAGTGTTTTACCCCTCCATGGCTCGATCTGCATTTGATGACCACCTGAGGTGAACCAGGCATCATGTGCACACTCAAGACATCGTCTCATACGCGCCTGGAAGGTTCACCACCACGTCCGCGAGAAGGTGCACTAGGGCATCGTCGTGTCTACTGGAGCAATGACGGAACCGGGGTCCATTGGACGACGGTCTTGGGCTGACCGCCCCCTTGCCTTGGATCGACTACATATTGATCATGCTGCCGTTGCGTGTAAGCATGCAGGAGGATTTCGTGCCGCGCGGACGTACAGCGTAGTCGGCGTGTCAGTGTGTTAGGGTTCTCACATCTGAGCAGCCGCTTCCCTGTTTTCGCCCGCACTCAAGGCATCGTACACATTGTGTATCTACTTTGGTTTGAGGGGCAAGAAAAGCCAACGACCATCCCCGGGGCGGGGTAAGCAGGGCGCCAGTCCGACGTTAAAGACACTTGCCTCATGCAAGACGACGGCTTCTCTGCAGTTGATGGATGAGAGCACGCCCGGCCCGTGGCGCAATTGCGTGGCAAAGTCTTAAAACGGTTCGTCACGGGCCAGCATTAGCATCGCATCTGATCTCAATAAAGGTCATCAAAGCATAGCGTGGTGTCAGGTCGTTACGGGACAGATGACGGATCCATGAAGGGCTCAGGTCATGATATTCGCTTGGCGATTCTTGTCTACTGTCAGCATCCTCCTAATTCTGTCCAGCCATCAAGCACGCTCCCGCCTTCGGGGCGCCGCCCGGATGATGTCGTCCACGCGGAGGAGAAGCTGCCACCATGTTAGCGCTTTGGTTCATCAGGAAGCATATCACTGGTTACTCACCTCGGCCGCCTCGCTCGCGGAGGACACCACAGCGCGCTTCAGTTTGAAGCTCTCCACCACTCCTAGATCGCGCATGTCTGCGATGCCACCGCCTGGCGTGAGCAGATCCAGACCATACGTCGTCATGCCATCATAAATAGCCTTGCGCAAGCGCGCCACGAGTTCTCCAGAATCCAGGCCCGCATTGTCGGCAAGAATTGTGGGCAACTGCCGCAGGGCGGCCGCGAAGCTCGAAACAGCAAGCTGCTTCTTGCCCTCGACGCGAGTTGCCGCGCCCTCGACGGCCTTGGCCATCAACATCTCGGCACAACCGCCACCAAGCGTCGTCCTGGGCTCCTTGACCGTCTGCGAGAGCACGGCCAACGCGTCGTGCAAGCTGCGCTCGGACTCGTCGAGAAGCTGGTCTGTGGCGCCACGGAGAACGATTGTGCAGGCTTCACCGGCGGCCACACCGGAGAACTTGATGAGTGTATCCTCGCCGATGATAACTTCTTCGATGAGGTCGCACTGACCCAGTTTAACTTGCTCGGGATGATCGAACGTGGAGGTGATCTCGCCACCAGTCACCAACGCCAGCCTTTCGATGCCGTCAAAGTCGGCGTGCTCGATGGACATGATGCCGGCATCCGTAAAGAGCTGCTCGGGCCAGTTGTAGATGAGCTGCCTGTTGATGAAGCAGTTGATGCCATGCGCCTTGATCTTTTCCACCTTGGCCTTCATCTTTTCCTTCTCGGCCTTCTCGAGCTCCGCGAGCTTACTCGTGGATCCGACCTTGACTCTGGCACCGAAGATCTTGACCTTGTCCGTGTCCATGGAAGTGTTTGCAACCAGGATCTTGGCCTTCTCCAGTCGCTTGGGCTGGTTGACGCCGATCTTCTTGTCGAGGATGAAACCCTCGTCCAGGTACGAGTCGCTGAGCTTTCCACCCGCCTTCTTGATGATTTGAATGTGACTCAGGTCAGAGGATGTCTTGAGGCGGAGGACGGCATCGCAAGCGAGTTTGGCAAAGTGATCGCGGTCCTGGGCGAGGACCTTTGAGCTGAGAGTGGTGCGGGCGATGGCAAGCAGGTCCTTCTTGAAGGCCTCGGGGCTTGTGCTGCGATCGACAGCGGAGCCCTCGAGGGCTTTCAAGGCAGCTTGACTGGCTATTCTGTAGCCTTCGATGATGGTCTGGGGGTGGATCTTCTTGGCCACGAGCTGCTCGGCCTCCCGCAGCAGCTCGGCGGCGAGGACGGCAACAGACGTAGTACCGTCACCAACCTCATCATCCTGAACCTTGGAGATATTAACGAGAACCTTGGCGGCGGCGTTATCGAGAGCGATCGACTTGAGGATGGTCGCACCGTCGTTTGTCACCATGATCTCGCCGGTGGACCTTGACTCAAGTCAGCACGCGGGCAGCGGTCCAGGGTTTCGGCAGGGTCTCGAGCTTACGCCGACTGGAGGATCTTGTCCATGCCCTTGGGGCCCAAGGTGCTCTTCACGAGGTCTCCAACGGCGATGGCGCCGACGAAGGCCGAGAGACGGGCATTCTCGCCCTTCTCCTCGGTGGTGCCGTCCTCGAAGATCTGGGTCGGGCTAAACGACGACTGGAACGGTCAGGGGGTGGAGGAAACACGGGGACGGGTTTGACAGACCATTGCGACTGCGTTGGCTGTTCAAAGCAGATGTGCGAAATGTTTCTGTGAGTTTGGCAGCTTGGCGACTCAAGCTTCGTGTGTATGCCCGTGTGTTGGAAGTTCGTCGCGGGGCTTGCGGTTGATAGCGCGCGGTCGTGGGAGCTTCTCGAATTTTTTGGCTGCTGCATCGACCTACCACGGTGGGGCAGGAGCTCAGGAGGCCAGGGGAGCCCATCAGTGGTACCTCCCTGGGCGGTCGTATTGATAACGATAAGAATTCACGTCAGGTGACCTGCGAGGGGCTAAGCGGGGCAGCTTCCCACAGTCTTCGTGGATTGACTGGCTGCGAGGGTGCACCCGAAAAATTGCCAGGCGAAAAAAAGGCATCGGATTCCCCTCGACATCGACAACACCCCGCAACAGGTCTCGACGCCAGATCTCACTCCTTTCGTCGGACGCTCAAACGACGCGTTTCACTTCACCACAACCGACGGAATCCCTGCTGTTTCGGTGCGCAGGCTCTTCTTTTGCGGGGTACGCAAGAGCACCGATCATCGAATCTCAACCCCCGGGACACCGCTCAACAACCCTCCACCGAACTACGTCCATATCGCGACTGTCGTCTGCAGTAGTGACACTTTGAGAAACCGCAATCATGGCGCCGACCTTCGAGCACCTCCGCGAGGCGGATTTGGACGACGACGAGTATGATGAGGATGAGATTGATATTTCCGATCTGCGCGAGAAATACGAGGTCCAACTGGAGCACGGTTACGACACCTTCGTCGTCGTCGACGGCCTGCCCGAGGTTACCGAAGAGCAGAAGCCTAAGCTCGTCAAGTTCCTTCTGAAGAAGCTCAACTCGGTCGGAAAGACCAGGGAGGACCTGATCTTCATGCCCATGGGTGATGATGGCAAGTCCATGAGGTATGAAGCGAGGTGACCGACACGTCCGGTCTGATGACTGACACCAGTGTAGATTTGCTTTCGTTGAGTACTCGTCGGCTGCGGAAGCCGCCGCCGCCGTTCGACAGCTTGACATGGTTCCCCTCGACAAGAAGCACACCATCCGCGTCAACAAGCTGACCGATGTCGACCGCTACGGCCGCGAGGGACGCATCGATGACGACTACGTCGCTCCCCAGATCGAAGAATTCAAGGAGCAGGAGCATCTTCGCTGGTGGCTCAAGGACCCCAGCGGCCGCGGCAGAGACCAGTTCGTCATGTACCGTGGCGATTCAGTTGGCGTCTTCTGGAACAACGAAAAGGACCAGCCCGAGAACGTCGTCGATCGACAGCACTGGACCGAGAGCTTCGTTCAGTGGTCTCCTCTCGGAACGTACCTGACCTCGGTGCACGCCCAAGGTGTTCAGTTGTGGGGCGGAGCCTCCTGGTCGCGACAGAGGCGCTTTGCGCATCCTTTCGTAAACCTCATCGCCTTCTCTCCCAACGAGAAGTACATCGTCACCTGGTCCGCCCGCCCCATTTCGATCCCCGAAGACGGCCACCCCGCCCTGTCCGTGGACGACGACGGCAAGAACTACGTCATCTGGGACATTGAAACCTCCAAGCCTCTCCGGTCGTTCGCCAGCCTGGACGCCCCCGACGACGGCGCAGGCAAGCCGAGGAAGTCCCCTTGGCCGGCATTCAAGTGGTCCGCTGACGACAAGTACGTTGCTCGCCTCAACCAGGGCCAGTCCATCTCCGTCTACGAGCTTCCCAACATGGGACTCCTGGACAAGACGACCATCAAGATCGACGGCGTGCAAGACTTTGACTGGGCACCTGCATCGGTTCAGCGCGAAGGCGTCAAGAAGTCGGAGCAGCTCTTCACCTACTGGACCCCGGAAATTGGTAGCAACCCGGCCAAGGTTGGTCTGATGAGCATTCCTTCCAAGGAGATCGTCAGGACCCTCAACCTCTTCAGCGTCAGCGACGTGAAGCTCCACTGGCAGTCTGAGGGAGCCTTCCTCTGCGTCAAGGTTGACAGGCATTCCAAGTCCAAGAAGTCTCAGGCAACGACACTGGAGATCTTCCGCGTCAAGGAGAAGGGCGTTCCTGTCGAGGTCGTCGACACTGTGAAAGACACGGTGATCAATTTTGCGTGGGAGCCCAAGGGTGACCGTTTTGCTATCATCACAACCACCGAGCCGGTCGGTCCCACCGCCGTCGCACCAAAGACCTCTGTTGCCTTCTTCTGCCCGGAGAAGAACAAGGGCCCCACCCCCGGCAACTTCAAGCATCTCCGCACACTCGACAAGAAGAACAGCAACGCCATTTACTGGTCGCCGAAGGGCCGTTTCGTCGTCATCGCCACCGTCCACAACACTCAGAGCTCCGATCTGGAGTTCTACGACCTGGACTTCGAGGGCGAGAAGCCTGAGTCGGACAAGGATCTCACCGCCAACCTCCAGCTCATGAACATGGGTGATCACTACGGCGTCACCGATGTTGACTGGGATCCCTCTGGCCGCTTCGTCGCCACCTGGTCTTCCGCCTGGAAGCACACGGTAAGCTGAAACTCTTTTCGGCGCTTAGGGCTTGTCACTAATCAACCCATTACAGATGGAGAACGGATACCACATTTACGATTTCAAGGGCGAAGCGCTCCGTGAGGAGCCCGTCGAGAAATTCAAGCAGTTCCTGTGGCGTCCCCGCCCCGCCTCCCTACTGACCAAGGAGGAGCAGAAGCAGATCCGCAAGAATCTGCGCGAGTACAGCAAGACTTTCGAGCAGGAGGATGCCGACCGTGGCGCCTCCGCGGATCGCGAGGTTGTCGAGGCTCGCCGTCGCGTTCTCGAGGAATGGGTTGCATGGCGCGAGTCCATCGAGGAAGAGGTTGCCGAGGAGCGGGAATACCTCGGCCTGCCACAAGACCCTGTCGAGGCCCTCTTGGCCGCGAAGCTGGCGGCACAGGGCCCGGATGCGGAGGAACAGATCATCGAGGAGATCGTGGAAGAGGTGCTCGAGGAGTCGGAGGAGATTGTCGACTGAACGAGAAAAAAGCATACGACGGATGGGTTCACTACGCGGTTAATGGATGGATCAGCGACAGTTGTTTTGTAGGAGCATTAGACGTCTGTCTGGCATGGCATCACACCGCTTTCCTCTTGACCTTGCCTTCCGGGGTTGTGCACTTTTCACACGCGACGGCCCCCCGTCTCCCCTCAGACGTGGCTACATGCCTCGGGGCAAGTATGTTGCCTAGGTAGGTATTCGGGAGTATTAAATTATCGGGATGCTATCAAATCGACCTCGTCAGGCTTTGCCGGCCTCGCGCAACCACTTTATCCATTTCTCCTCGTCACTCTCGGCCCCTGCGAGGGCGACTTTGCCGTGCTTCGTGCCACTCCCAGCCTCGAGCACTCGACGGACCTCGCTGCCGCCCTGGACACCCAGCAACGCCATCTCTTGTCGCAGCAGCATGGCGGTCGCGGCACGGACCATGACCGAGTCCCCCTCGAAGACGTACACGTCCCAGAGGCGAGCACACTCATCCATAGCCAGGTGTGACGTGCCAAGGCCCGTGAATATGTTGCAGAGGTAGGAGTCCGGATCGGCATCTGTGACTCTGCCCGTTAGGTGCTCGTGTAAACCTGCCGACTTGACCTGCAATGTCTGAAAGACCAGGTTATAAGCCGATGCCTTGACGCCGGGGTCATTTGCGTAGAATCCAAGAGACAGAGGCCGGTTAAGCACGTTTGCCAAGGCAACGAAAGTAGCAGCCGCTCCGGCAAGATTCAGCAGAAGCAGTGCAGCGACAGTCTGAAAAGGTCAGCGATCCGGTCTGAGAACGGGTACAGCGTGAACCACTCACGTTGCATCCTGGCACGTATCCAATGTCACTCCGGTACATCGCGTAGGCAGAGAGTACATCTACCAAGCTCTGATGCAGCGGCCCCCCGGCCTGGAAGATCCGTAGGTCCTGCCACGTCCTCTGGTTCACATCCTCGCGGATCCGGGTGAGCCAAGATTCTCTGCGTATATCCTCGGCGTCGCCCTTGCCGTCTCTGACGCGCGCTTCCGATTCCTGTGCGCGGCGGAGGGCGGCTTTGTACGACGTTTCGGTGAGACCGAGCGGATTGCCAATGGCACGTTGCCAGACTACGCCGCGACTTCTTGACGCAACTCCCCGCCACCATAGCTCGCGCGTTCGCCGCTCTCTGATGGCATCGTTCCATCGCGGGATAATATCCTCGTCCCATATCCGCATGAGGCCGTCGGCGGTGGTGTCGCGATTGTTCGACTTTGTCATCTTTTCGGCCTCTCGTCGTCGGTCAGACTCGGCACTGCGGGCCAGTATCTTCTCGTACTCCTTCCAATGCTTCTTGTCTTCCGCCGGATCTTTAGGTGGCAGCCAAGACGGCCTCGTCCGCCCAAGCACAGCTTCCTTCTCTTTCGATATAGGCATTGCATCGATCATCATGTTGGCCTGGCGCAGCGAGGGAAGGTCAGGAAGTGCTGACCTCACGCGGAGTTCGGGCTTTCTACCGCGGCCATAATACAACGAGCCGTCGGCGGATCCATCCGCATGCTCCTCCAACTTCTCCGTCAGAGCCCTTGCTTCAGCGCTCAGCTCGGACCATCCAGCGTTCCAGCTCTTCGCGCGGCCTTTGAGAGGATTCGGCGGCTCTGCTCGTTCGGGGCGCGGTGCGGGCGATGTCGACGGCGAGGGCATGTCGGTCTTCCACGTTGGCGATTTCAGTGAGCCTTGGGCGACGGCCACTGCCGGAGTACCGTTGCCTATGCTCCGGACTCGCTCTTTCGGCGGACGCTCAGATGACGGCGCTCTGGAGCCCGGCCGGCTCGGGGGCCGTTCCGTATTCGGTCGGGGCGACATGGGGACATTATCCAGGAAGAGGCCGTCGGGAATATTGTCGTCCTCCTCTTCGTCATCTTCGCACTCTCTCTCGAGATCGGCGATGGATTTGCGCTCGCGGTTGGACTGCCAGCTGCTTCTCCTTTGCGGCTTCATCACCAACGAGCTCGGGTCGCGTGGAACCAGGGACGTGTTGGGGCTTGGGCTGCGGTGCCGTCGGGCCTGTAGCGAGAGTGATGTTGTTGATCGGCTGGCCAGGCCGCGAGAGTGAGCCAGACCCTTGGAGCCGTCCGGCGAACGAGCATTGAGGCTCGTACTCCGAGCGTTGAAGGTTGTCCGGGGCTCTGTTTGGAGGGTGTGTAGGGTCGGTCGGGGGCGAAGGGAAAGGCCGGCTTCCGGCTTCTTCGCGCGACCTTTTACATTCGCCAGATCTCGCGTGGCCGGCGGAGAGAGGGGGCCAGTGAGGGCCGAGGAAGGGGTCGGGGAGACAGGAGCATGTCTTTCGGTAGAGTACGAACGGCCGTACGGGTTCAATGGTCGGGGCGTGGTGGAGGGCTGTCGCTGCGAGGGTGGGCACACCGCATCGTCCTCGAGGCCAATGTCTTCGAAGTGGCTAACATCATCCAGCGTGCTGTTGTCGTCGGAGTGGAAGGACATGGACTGGAAGGAGGAGGACTTTGAGGATTCGGGACGGATCATGCCGGGCGGTGAACCAGGGCCGACGGAGCCAGAGCCAGAGGCCGACGCGGTTGAGCTGGAGCCGGAGACTGGCCGCCCTGTGAGCTCTGATGGTCCTTCGTTGCGCATAGTAGTCGCACAACATGAGCCGTACGGAACGGGCGGCAGCAGGCACGTGGGCAGCGGAGGTGTGCGCGCGCGGGGTGGAAGGGGAATGCGGAGTTGGGAGGGTCAGGATTCAAGCAAGCGTGCGTTCCTGGCAGAGGCGTGTCTCCATGTCTGCGCGGAGAGTTCCTCTGTCGTGTGTACCGGGGTCGATTCCGGGAGGGGGCGCCCGACGTCTTCAAGTTGAGGACTGAAGCCTGTGATCGTGTCCTGCACTGACAAAGTACTAGCAGTATCTGCCGCGAGATGGATGATGGTTGATGGTCCGTGTGGGCTGAGATGGGTGACGCTAGACAGATCCAAACCCCCCCTGCCCGAGAGCTCTGGCGGTCTGGACTCAACACCTGCTTGTCGTGCATGTCAGCTATTTACCTCGCCCCGTGTCATTGGTGCGAGCGGATCAGCCTCTCAGGGGTTCAGGGGCAGCCCGCGCGCAGACCAGCCCGGCCAGCCCGGCCCCACCAGGACCTCCCTGCGTCAGGCATCAACAGAAGCATAACTGCTGACGTGCATATGTGCCCTTTCAGAGTATGCAGTCAAAGAGATGTGTGGTCGTCGACTCGTCGTTCGACTTGCATGTCATCGTGCCAAGGCACCAAGTTAACCGGAACTCATTGATTCCATCTCTACAACCACAACTTCTGCCGGGACCATAGCTCTCCCCATGGAAGACAAGCCAGGACATACACCGCCCTGGGGGGCCATGAGACCGGCCTGGATGCGACCCCGTCGGCGGCGAACCAAGCTTGTTGCTCTTGCCTCCCTGGCCTGCTTGGTCTTCATCGCCTTGGCACAGTGGACTCAGATACTCGGCGCTCATCGATGGCGCTCGAACTTATCCCCAGAGCAACTGCGGCAAGACCTTGAGAGGTGCCGTCGACTTCAGGAAAAGCCCAAGGACCCGATAGGACTTGGACGACAGAAGAATGCACGATACATTGAAGGCCAGAAGCCCACCCTCATAACAAATGCAACGATTTGGGTGGGCGAGCCCGTGGAGGGGACCACCGCAGAGGACGCCCGCAACGGGACTGGATACTCGTGGATGCATGGTGATCTTTTCATTCAGTACGGTCTCATCCAGAGGATTGAGGAACACATTCCGCCCGCATCGCTGCCACGAGACACGCTCATATGGGATGCTAGAGGGCGCCAGCTGACCAGCGGTATCATCGATATGCACTCCCATGCGGGTGTCGGCGCGCTGCCTGAGCTTTCTGGCACCGAGGACGTCAATGAGATGTCGAGCGACATCACCCCATATGTGCGGTCGATTGATGCGCTGAACCCACTCGATCCTCAAATCCAGGTCATCAAGTCCGGCGGAGTGACTACATCCCTGATTCTTCCTGGCTCGGGCAACAACATTGGCGGTGAAGCTTTCGTCTTCAAGCACGCCGTCGGCAAAGAAGGCGGAAGACAAGAGCTGTCGGCACAGGACATGTTAGCTGACCCTGACCGCAACTGGCGATACATGAAAATGGCATGCGGCGAGAACCCCAAACGGGTCTATGGCAAGGTCGGTCGCGGCCCCTTCTCGCGCATGGGCGAAAGCTGGGAGTTCCGCCGCGCGCTCTCGACCGCAGCCTCGCTGGTTCGGCGACAAGATGACTGGTGCACGAAGGCACGAGAGCATGGCGCAGAGTCTATGGAAAGCTACCTGCCGCAGGACCTGGAGTGGGAGAGCCTGACAGCAGTTCTCAGGGGCCAAGTCCACGTCAACACGCATTGCTATACGATCCCGGATCTGGAGGCGTTTGTTGACCACACCAACGAGTTCAAGTTTCCGTTGCGTGCCTTCCACCACGCTCACCAGACCTTCCTGGTCCCCGAAGTACGTATCTGACCTCCCTGCTGCCCCTATCCTGCTGACGCGAGCTTGCAGATTCTCAAAAGGGCCTGGGGAGGCCGGCCTCCAGCGTCCGCTCTCTTCGCCGACAACATGTACTACAAGGCCGAGGCCTATGTGGGATCGGAGCACGCTGGGAAGATTCTCTGGGACCACGGGCTGACCCCTGTCTACGTCAGCGACAATCCCGTGCTCAACGCACAACACGTCGTGTTTGAAGCCGCCAAGGCATATCGCTATGGGCTCCCCTACCATGCCGCACTGGCGAGCGTGACTTCGGCACCTGCTGAGCTCCTCGGCCTTGGCGAGCGTCTGGGCAAGATCAAACCTGGCTTTGATGCTGATCTCGCCCTCTGGGACAGTGACCCGTTGAGCGTCGGCGCCGCGCCCGTCCAGGTCTGGATCGATGGCTTTGCGCAGTTTGCAGATCCTGTCGAGCTTCGTAAGCCTGTCGATGGACCGATCGAAACGACGCATGCGGACGTACCGCGCGCTGCAGGCTCTGCTCGTAATATCATCTTTACCGGAGTATCTCGGGTGCTCTTGTCGGGCCATCAATCCGCCGCGGGTGCGAGCGCCAGCAACGTGGTCATCACCGATGGCAAGGTCCTCTGCGTTGGTTCCTGTACTGGAGAGATGCTCGTGGCTTCGTCGCACAAGAGATTTGATCTGAAGGACGGGTACCTCACGGATAGCTTCACTGCATTCGGCTCTCTTATCGGCCTCAACGCTATCGACGCCGAGGATGACACCGACAATGGCCATGGCAAACGCAGCTTCAGCCGAGGAGTCGATGGCCTGGCCCTGGACACCAAGAAGCTTCAGGCCGCCCACCGGTACGGCATCACGAAGGCCATCACAGCTCCGAGCATGATTGGCGGGTTCACCCACCTAGGAACAAGCGTAGGGTTCCGAACCGACGCGGCGCATGCGCTGGATGAGGACGCGATATGGTCAAGCGACGTCGCGGTGCACTTTACCTTTACAACAGCCACCAAAAGTGGCGACGGGGCATCCTTCTCGAGCGCCTTGGGCTCCTTGCGGGGCGCCCTACTGGATGCCATCTCAGCCAACGACACCGAGTCGGGTCGTTACTCTGAAGCCGCCTTCCTCGGCCAGGTCGTCCGGGGCCAGAAGCCGCTGGTGTTGACGGTACACAGTGCCGACGTGATAGCAGCCGTGCTTCGAATGAAGGACGAGGTTGAGGAGGTGATGGCCGCCAGCATCCGCCTGGTCATACTCGGCGGCGCCGAGGCTCATCTTGTGGCATCGGATCTTGCCAAGGCCAATGTGGGTGTCGTTCTCGCGCCCTTCCAGTCCTACGGCGGCACATGGGACCAACGTCGCGCCCTCACGGGTGCGCCCTTGACCAACGGCACTGCCATCGATACCTTGCTAGACGCTGGTGTGCTCACTGCGATCGGATTGGAGGAGGATTGGCTGGTTCGTGACCTGGCCCTACTCGCGGGAATCGCGTATCACAACGGAGGTGGCCGTCTGGATGAGAAAGGGGCAATGGACCTGATCTCGACCAACATCTACAAGATGCTGGGGATCTCAGAGCCCAAGTCGGGCCATTTTGTCGTGTACGAAGGGAGCCCTCTGGACATTGGCGGACAAGTACGAGCGGTGGGCAGCGGCCACGATGTAGCGATATTTGTCTAGGTAGTATGGTCACTGGCTGTACCTTATTGGAATCAGGGGCAAGGACAGAGGCTGGCTGCTCATACATGGTTGGGTACAGTACTTAGGTACTTAGGTACTTCGATGCGATCACATCGCATCGCACCGCACTAGTGCCTTCTGGTCCAGCATCAGTCAGCGCGCCGTCACTTCGCGCGCGGTTGTGACGAATGTCACCGCGGCCCGCCGTCACCCCACATTCCGACAAGACCCGTCTGTTGTACAGTACTGTACATCCCGACACCATCGCACTACTTATTGTGCGAGTCGCTCTCTCCAGCGGTCCATGTGGGAGGAGCTCATATAAAAGCCCGGCGCGCAGCCTCAGTCGACATGCACGTGCAACAAGTGTTGAGACCAACTCTGAAATATATCGTGGCCTCATTCGCTGCCTACGCATCCGTTCGGCACCTCGCAACCCGCGCCTTCCCACCAAAGCCATCAAGCATGCCTCGTGGCGCTGTCATTTGCATCTCACACGGTGGCGGTATGTCACTCTCGAGTCCATTTGCGGCACTCCATTACTGACTGCTTGAACTTGCCAGGTCCCCTACCCGTCTTGGGCGACCCTGGCCACAAGGACATTGTTCGGTCTCTCACCGAGCGCGTGCCCAAGGTTCTCAAGCTCAACACTCCCGATGCGCCCCGCGCTATTGTCGTTGTCACGGCACACTGGTCGGAACGCCACCCTAGTGTCTCATCTGGGCCTCAGCACAACCTGCTCTACGATTACGGCGGCTTCCCCCGTGAAGCGTACTCCCTGAAGTACGATGCGCCGGGGTCGCCGGAAGTCGCCAAAGAAGTCAAAGCCTCCCTTGAGCAGGAAGGGCTTCCAGCAGTCATGGACGACAGCAGGGGCTGGGACCACGGCGTCTTCATCCCCTTCCTGCTTATCAATCCAAAGGCAGACATACCCATCGTCCAGGTCTCTGTCCTGGCCTCCGAGTCTCCGAGCGAGCATCGCAAGATGGGCCTCGCTCTTTCCCGCCTGCGCGACTCCAACGTCGCTATCGTCGGCTCCGGCTTTGCTTCCTTCCACAACCTGCGGGAGATGATGTCCATGCGGTCGGCGAACCCACTCGAGGCTGCCGACCTGAAGCGCAGCGTGACGGAGTGGTCCGATGCCCTGGGCGACGCCATCGGCACGGTGGACGGCCAGGATAGAGCGGGAAAGCTGGAGAAATGGAGGGAGTTTCCACACAGCTACCGGATGCACCCTCCAAGGGGCGGCGAGCACTTCATGCCGCTGCTGGTGTGCTCGGGCGCCGCGGGCGACGAGCAAGTGCGCATGTACAGTGATGACTTCATGGGCGTCGATATCTGGACGTACTACTGGGCCGATGTAGCGATATAAATCATCCTCGTGCAATTAAACTCGATGCATGGTCAATACTATCGTTCGAAGTGGTGCGAAACACGACAAGTCATGACAGGCAAAATGCGTGTGACTCAAAAGGTCTGTTGGAACCTAGCAGAGCCCAAGCAGTTGGCCCAGGACGTTGCACACAACATCTCCCAACCCACCAAGACCGCCCCCAAGTTTGTCCCATACCCCGTCGTTTGTCGCGCAGTCAAGCCCGGTCAGAATGCATTTGAGACCGAGCGCGTCGAGCGCGTCTTTTGCAGTCGCAAAAGTTCCACGCAGGAGTTTTTCGACAGCACCACCTGTGTCAACGTTGAGACATTTGAGGCAGTTCTCGCCATCGTCCTCGCATTTGACATCATCCTTGTCTATTTGTACAGTCAGTTCAGTTGCAGGCAGGCGATACCCTAGAGGGGGGAAGCCTACTATAAGGGCAGTGCTCGCTGGGCTTCTTTGCGCAGACGGGCTTCCCTCCCTTCTTCGTGCACTTGTCGGCGTCTTCCTTGGGCAACTTGGGATACTCGCACTTGCCCAGGCTTCCGTTCCACGTCTTCTTGGAGGGACACTTGGGCTTTTTGCATTCCTTGGTGATGGCTTGCTTCACCTGCGTTGCGCTCAGCCTGCGGGAAACAAGAAGGACGACGTTGTGACCGTTGTAGCTGCAAGTCTCGGCAGCCGGGTCTAGAGCAGCCAGTGAAGTCAGTGAATATGCTGGCGTTTATGGGGAGGTTGGTCTCGATATTACCATAGCTGATGTACTTGTCGGCCGTTTGTGCGCATATCACCTTCTCGCCTGGCCCTGCCTTCGGCTTGGGCAGAGCCGGGAAGAGACACTGCTCTTGGTCGTCATCCCATACCAGACCATTTGGACACTTGCATCCAGGCAGTATGCCCTTGGCCTCGTCGAACCATCCAGAGAAGAAGCGGCCACCACCGCACGAGGCGGCTTCATTTCGCTGGGTGAGATGAGCGCTATCCTTCGACGTGGGCGTGGTCAAGGCGTGGGAGGCAGCCGCGAGACTGAGGAAGTATCCGACCAACATTGTGAGAGCTGTATGCTGAATTGATTGAAAGTAAAGCAGAGTATTTGTTTTTGAGAAGAATGATATTCCCAGAAGACTGGCTGGTTTTATAACTTCCGGTCAAAGTAACAGGTGCAAGTCTCGGGCATGCCGAGTTTCTCCATGGCAATGTCTCTTCCTCGTGATACTCCCCGTTGCCGGCCGGGTAGTCATATGTCTGACTTGACAGTGCTACAGTGGTTTAGATTCAGCTCAAGTGGTCTCTATGAGGCTGGCTTGAGACTTCTTGAAGGACAATTTCTCAATCCGGTGTTCAAATAACTTGAATTGTCATCCGGGGAACAATCAGTGCTGGGACAACCGCGCCAAGTACTCGTTACGTGAAGTCCATAGCCTTCAGTGTTCTCTTGAGGAGTACAAAGTACTTTATAATGCGAGGTCGCCTTGAGTGTCATGTCTCGTCATGAGCTTGCTTGAAGACATCGCGCTGCACTGCCACTTCTTCTTTCGTTGGATTGGTGGTACATGTCCGATGCGAACACGCATCTGGGACATGTGTGTGAGCCAGATGAGCCTGTTGCATTCAATTCATGATTATAAGATCCGTTTTCACATGAACAACATGCAATTTTACACGGGAACCTCATCATGCAGTGGCATCTGCCAGTGTCATGAGTGACTGACAGTCGCTCGGAAGTATTATCAGCCATTGTGTCTTTCACACCATCAGCGAGGTACCAAAGAATTGAAGGCCGCAGCGCTTGCCTGTCTGTTCTTGGCGTGTATTGGTCTGGGATGGCGAGCCAGGGACGTTTGTCCGCCCGTGAGCCCATCACTAGTCACGACAATATGTCAAATGGTAAGTTGATGCCATGGGTCACGCTAGCATCCGTTTCGAATCAGTCGTCGTCCCTTTGGAATGACTTCATGGGCTCAGGAACAGTCGTCTGAACATCATATTTGTCCAGCTCTATTGGGCTTTCGTTCTATACAGCGCTGCAGCTTCGCCTTGGAAGATGCTCCTTGCCATGGCCACCCTTGGCTTTCCGCTGTATGGTGCACCCAGAGCCCCGGATCCTTTGCGAAGCACGCTCGAGCATGACTGTCGAGCCGGCTGTAGTGGGGGGAGTGCCGTCGGTCGCACTGCCCCTTCAGCAAACGCTTCTACCAGTTATTAATCAACGCCAGACGGCGGCTCCCATCCAGATGCTGTGAAAATGGCGAGTGGGGATGACGAGATGACCACCACTCTGTCACAATTGCAAAGCGAAATTTCAAGGCGGTGATTGGCGCAGTAACAAGGACATCCTGGCGGGCCCCTCACCATGTCAGGGGGTTGAGGGAAGCCATCCCCAGATGGGACTGTCAACCGTGATCGTGCAGAAGCGAGGCGCCTTGAGGCCCCTGGCCGAGATTTTTGACGCCAGGGGGGGTTTTGAAACGCACTTTCTTTCAACAAGTACGCTGCCACTCGAGCGGGCTCAGGCAACGTCTAGCTGTCCTCATTGTGATGTTTCTTCTCGACAATTGAATAATATGGCCTCTGTGCGGAAGCAGAGGCCTCGATGACCGATGTTCTTGATGCAACTAGAAAAGATCGCCTTCCCCGAGAGACGCTAGGTCCAGGCTGTGAGCCAAGCCTGGGGCATGATGGAACCCGAGCGTTCTCGTCTCGTGTAGAGATCGTGGGCGGCTGCTGATCCGAAGATCTGACAGGGCGCATCACCGCTCTTTATGACTGGCGCGATCGGCGGTTCGGGTGATGCGGGTGGTAGCGAATGTCACCACCGAATGCTGTTGGCACCGCCCGACCGGATCCGACGATGATGGCGCCTCGGCGGACGGCAAGTCAGATTAGGAGCGCTAGCACCACAGGTAAGCACATGTAAGCATTTTATGGTTATTGCCAGCCGATCCGGACTTGATCAGAGTAGAGACAGCGCCATCACCATCTGTCAAATTCAAGGCCCAGCTGCCAGCGAAGATGGGATGAACGCGGGCGCATAACCCCTCGCTCAACCTGAAACCTCAAATCCTCTATATGCGATGCACCCCTTTCCTTCTGGCGGCCTTGGCTCATCAATCGGCCGCTAGACCCCTGCTCGTCGCCTCAAGGCTCGCTGGGCAGACCCCTGCATGCTGGTTCCTCGGTTGGCTCCCGGCGGCGGTTGAGCTTTCATCTTGTCCAAACTGACCGCGGACGACTCACGAGAGAGCCTCATTTCGTCCCATTTTCTGCACCCTTGTCTTCGTAGGCAAATCCAGAACCGCACCCCTGACAACATGGGCCAACGGCCAGGGACGACAGGTCTGGCCCGCCGCCTGGACTGGCATCCCGCACCCAACGTGAGACGCTGGCGCCAGTGGCCTGCAATCTCGCCCAGGACACCACACCTGCTGGGACGAGATCCAGGAGTCGCATCCCGATGGCCTGATGATGCTTCTCCAGGGTCAGGGTTAGCCCGAGTAGCCTGCAAGGCCCCGGTAATGACGGAAATGGAGGCTCGTGGGGGTGCTGGGCCGAGTGCCGCGTCAAGGGGGAATTCTCGAAGCGCATAAAATGCAGGCCGCTGCCATGCCACCACTTCACCTTCTCTCCTCTCTCAGTCATCGCTTTCACGGTGTTGTATCTTCACGCTCACTTTTGCAACTTTCAGTCTCTCTTTCCCAATTTGGCTGTGCCATATCATTCTTTTGAACATACCAACCAGAACTCGACGTTCTGCACACGCTCACTAGCTACCAACCACGAACCTTCATTCATTCCCACACCACAACAACCGTTTCGCACGAACTACCCATCAAGATGCGTACCGCTGCCTCCTCCGTCCTGGCCATGGCCACCATGGCCAGCACCGCCTCCGCCCACGCTTGGATGTGGAGCGTCTGGGTCAACGGCGTCGACCAGGGAGACGGCCGCAACGACTACATCCGTAGCCCCCCCGACAACTCCCCCGTCAAGGACCTCGCCAGCCCCGAGATCGTCTGCGGCCCCAACGGCGCCAACGAGGCCCCCAGCTTCGTCTCTGCCGCCGCCGGTGACACCCTCGGCTTCGAGTGGTTCCACGACAACCGCCACGACGACATCATCGACGGATCCCACCTGGGACCCCTCATCACCTACATCGCCGAGTACACTTCCGGCGACGGCACCGGCCCCATCTGGACCAAGATCGCCGAGGATGGCTACGACGGCAGCGAGTGGGCCGTTGACAAGATCAAGGCCAACGAGGGCCTGAACAACTTCGTCCTGCCCCCTGACCTGGCCGCCGGCAAGTACCTGATCCGCCAGGAGATCATCGCCCACCACGAGTCCGAGGTCAGCTTCGCGGCCAACCCTGCTCGTGGCGCCCAGTTCTACCCCTCTTGCGTCCAGGTCGAGGTCACCGATGGTGGCAACGCCGTCCCCGACCAGGGCTTCGACTTCAACACTGGTTACACCTACGCCGACCCCGGCATCGTGTTCAACCTGTACGGCGGCTACAGCACCTACGACATCCCCGGCCCTGAGGTCTGGACCGGCCAGGGTGGCGGCTCTGCCCCCGCTCCTGCTCCCGCTCCTACTACCTCCGCCGCCCCCGCCCCGGTCCCTACCACCCCCGCCGGCGGCGACAGCGAGGAGTCTGTTCCCTCGCCCGTCTTCTCCTCCGTTGTCGAGGCTCCCACCACCACCCTCGCCACCGTCACCACCCCTGCCGCCACTGCCACTGCTGCTCCCGCTCCCGCTCCCCCCACCCAGTGCCGCCGCAAGCGCTCCCTCAAGTCCAAGAAGAACAAGAAGGCCAAGCGCTCGACCGAGAAGGTCCGCCGTGTTGGCCGTGCCCAGTTCTAGGGAATGACCGGGCTCCGGCTGGTGAGACGCAGGGTCTCCCAAGCCAGACGATGAAAGCAGCGTCGCATATTTATACTTCCTGTATTATACTTGATAGCGTGCATATATAAATGTTGCATGAGCGTACACACCTCTGTTCCTGTCCCGAGTGCCTTGATATGCCACGTGGTTGTGTCACGGGGTGCCAATGCTGTGCTCGGATGCTGTCCGTTCCCCGCGACCGGTGTTGCCTCGTCTCCCGTGACTGTTGGAGATCTGTTCGGCCTCGAGGGTGCTTTTTCGGACTCACGCATCATGTACGGCGTGCTCGCCACGGCGACCAAATGCGATGCGGAGCTGTAGAGTTGACAGGCCATGTGGCAGTGTGTGCCCCGTTGACGGGCTTATCCGAGTCCAACCTGTCCGCTTTCGAGACTTGGTTGTTGGTATCTGGCTTGGCATACGCGTTTTCGCGTTCAGAGGGTCAGATCTGACTTGGCGCTCGAAATCTGGGGTCATTGGCAAGTCCAGCGGTATCTGAAAGGAGTCGGGTGCAGCTGGGGCAAGAAGATTGATGGGCTTCCGTTGCCAAGGTGTCTTGCATACTACACTACTGACCCGTGAGTTGGCCTCGGCAACATCTACTACACGTGTAGAAACATGCACGGCATGTCGTTCGAAAACAATGCATGTCGATCTTTTAGTTCATCCTCGGCCGTCATGGACGGTAAGTACTTTCCAGACGGGACCCACTTCATCCACGGATTGAAGGGATCGAGTGGTCTCCACTCCTCCCAGCATGGAACCTCCAAGTCCAGGCGGCAGAAGCAGCAATGTTTCGTCGCCAGCGCCCCTGTAGCCCTTTCGTCCCCGAGTCCTCGCTCGACACGAAATACACCTTCACCTTCTCGTATCTCGTCTCCTAACAACGACCTCATCCTACTATCCCGAAACCTAAGATCCTCGAAGACCGCTACCAAGAAGACCCTCCGCATTGAACCATAGCCAAGACCCAGCCCTCGGCGCGCCGTTCCCCGTCGCGTACACTATCCATCCGTTTCGCTGCGCCAGCATGCCGGCGTCATGACCATCAGATTCAGGTGTTTCCACACACGCGCTTCGAGGAGTCTGGTGACGGCCCTCGTGGTCGCGGCCCTGTTTTTCTTCGCCATCTGTCGCCTCGAGAATGGCTCCAGCATTGACCGCAGCCGAACCTCACCACGGCCGGCCACGAAGCTTGACCCGACCTCGAAGCAGCTGGGAGACTGTCCAGATTCACCCATACGTCACCTCGCCAAGCCCGAGCTCAAACTGACCGACAAGATCACCTACTCGAAACGATGCATCAAACCCGTCGTCTCCAGCTCGGTCGACCGTGACGTGGTAGCGAACATCTCCGAATCCTTCTTCCACAAAAGCACCGACCTCGACCTGACCTCGTGCGCGCCGGTCCATCTTGATCAATGCGAACCCCTCCCGCTCCATGTGCACAACGCCTACCCCCAGAACACGTATTCGCACATCAGCTTTGGTGTTTCGACATCCTACGATCGCTTCGTAGACTCGCTTGGCCCATTTGCCTTTTGGCTCGCGGGGTCCCGCGCCAAGTTCATTGGCGTGGTGTCTGACTGGGAGAAGCACCCAGATCTCGGCCCTCTCGAATCCCTCTTCCAGGAGGCAGGCATCGATGCCAAATTCATCAAACCCGCCGATCCGAAGCTGAGCGTCTCGCAGAATCACTTCACCGTCATTCGCGAGCTTCTCGAGGAGGCAGGGTCCGAAGCGCAATGGATCGGCCTGCTCGACGATGACACGTTCTTCCCTTCACTCTATCGTCTGTCAGAGGCTCTGTCACAGTTCGATCACACGCAGCACGCCTACGTGGGCGCCTTGTCGGAAGATTTCAGGGCCGTTCGAGGCTTCGGATACATGGGATTCGGCGGCGCAGGCGTGTTTCTGTCCGTCGCACTCGCACGGCATCTGGAACCTCTGATCGAGACCTGTCTTGCCGAGGCCAAGCACATGGAGGGCGATGCACTTATTCGTGACTGCACCTACCACCACACCAGAGCCAAGCTTACCATGCTGCCGGGCCTGCAGCAGATGGACATCAGTCAGGATGCATCCGGCTTCTACGAGGGCGGGCCCGACCCTCTCAGCCTGCACCACTGGAAGAGCTGGTACCAGGCCCCGGTAGCAATCATGTCCACAGTCACCCAGGTCTGTGGTGACTGCTTCCTCCAGCGCTGGAGGATGGGCGAAGACACAGTCTTCTCCAATGGCTACTCTATCGCTGTGTACCGCGATGGCACGAGACACCTTGACTTGAGCAACATGGAGTCCACGTGGAATCCTGGTGACGGTGCATACGACTACAGTATCGGTCCGCTAAGGGCCAAGCTGCCACCGGACGAGAAGAAGCAGTACAAGTTGGAAGAGGCCGAGTTTCTTGACAACGGGCAACTGCGACAGCTTTATATTTACAAAAGCCACGCCTCGGGCGTCAACGACGAGGTGGTGGAGCTCATCTGGGAGCCTTCGAAGGCTGGCGTTTTGCTCGACAGGCCTTCTTAAGGATAGTCACACCATGCTTCGGCGCGTTCTTCTTGGGTTGGGTCATCTGTCTTCTTGTATTTCTACGACATTGGCGGCGTTGGATAAGCCTTTTACATGATAGATTGCTCCCGCAACTGGAGGTTGCCCGAGGGTCATAAAACGAAGATGCCCATGACGCGACAGCGCATGTTTACTCGTATTCATCTGCTTTACCGGGTCATCTTCTCCCCCACGCCTGCCTTTGAATACCGTCCGCCGTGGCTCATCTTTTGTCGTTTTCTCGCCCTCGGCTGCATAATGATATGACCCGGCGGAATGGTGGCGCTGGGACAAGCCAGAGGCTCGCAATCGCCGTCCACCTCCAGCTGAATGGTTGAGAGGGCCTCATTGGGGTCTCAACAGGCTGTCTCACCCAGCTCTGGCTGATGACACCCATGCACCGGGCGCAAGAATGTGGCCAAATCTCACAACACCACAGGTCCCCCCGATGAGCACGATGCACGGGCCGGGCGACGTGGAATGCTAGGAGATGATCAACAACACCATATCAGAGAGCCTGCGAAAAATATATTACTCTCGGTCTGGCGACTGCCGGGATCACCTTCCCCCAGAGTTGAATGCCGCACTCCACAAGCTCACTCACTCAGTAGTCCACAACGTCGCATGCACCAATCCGAGAAGACGCCCGCGATGCCATTTATTGCCGCGGCCAACCCTCGCTCGAGGGACCCTAGCCGCTCGCCGCCACCTACAATGCCGTGGCTCACGCGATCCCCATCATATCAGTCTCCCACGCAGGCACACTCGCCAGTCACCTCGCCTTGGCAGCAGCCTGCCACCACGCAGCAATGTCCTGTCACATACGTCCCGCCACTTATCGATGGCGCGTGCGGGACGATGCCCCTCTCTCAACGACCCACCATGGCACTGCTCAAGGAAGAACTGCGGGCAATGGTGAAAACAGCTCCTGAGCTGGTCACGACCCTCTTCTCTGATGTTCTTGGGAAGCCCAGGTCGCAGTGGACATGGATTCAAACACGAGACATGGCGGTCCACCTGGCACTGGCCGTCCTGGAGATGTGTATGATGATCATGGCCGTTCCTCTGTGGCTATTCTTTCCTGGCATCGTCTTCATGTCGTGGGCTTGTTTGTGCGCGTCGACCGTGTACGGCTTGACGTGGATATTGAATGGCGACTCCGTGGTCAGCTGCGATGGTTCCGGGAGTTGGACCATGGAAAATGAGACGGAAGAGGAGCGCTGGTTCTTCGTCAGCGGCATCGGAACCAGGTAAGTCGGACCATCTTGAGTATGCGCACGCACTTGGCATGGCCACTGACTGATGTTGCGTAGCAATTCGCATCTCACCAACCATACCTTGCCACTTCTCGCGCGACTCTTCACGCACCCCATGATCGGCGTCCAAACCCGGACGTACGGCATTCCGTTTGATTTGATCTTCATGGCTCTGCAGCGCGCCATGCCCACACTGCAGACACAGACGTCGCGAGCCCTGTACCGCGAGCTGCGAGCTGCCCTCCTCGATTGCACTCACCCCCGTGTTGCGGTTCTCGCTCACACCACTGGATCACTGCCCCTTGCGACGGCCCTGACGAGGCTGAGCGGCGACATACAGCCCGAGAAGCTGTCCAAGCTTGAAATTTACACCTTTGGCGCTGCATCCCGCGAGTTTGCAACCCCCCTTGGCGAGACCAAGAAGCCCTCCCCTGTCGTCGGCGGTCCACGCTACGACGAGCCCATTGTGGAGGAGCGTGGGCCGCACATCGAGCACTTTGCCTTCTCCCACGACGCCTTCGCCAAGATGGGCGTGCTACGGGCTGTGCAGCGTGACCTCGAGGGACGATTCTGCGGCGGCGTCTTCGTCGTCCACGCGCAGCACAAGTCGTTCGCCGGCGGCCCCAAGCAGGCACAACGGTACCAGCTGACGGACTATCTCGCGGCCCTCTTCCCCAACAGCATGCCAACGGCCGACAGTGCGCCGGGCCGGTCAAGCATTCTTGATTACGTGATGAGCATCGATCGCGAGACGGCGGAGAGGCGTGAGCTCGCCGCCATGGCTTCGTACGCAGAGGCCAAGAGGTCGTCGCGCAAAGAGAGCAGACGCACGAGCTGGACGGGTCTCGGTGCCACCACCGACATGGCGTCAAACCTGAAGAACGGCGTCATGGACGGAGTCGTCGGACTCGAGATGGCTAGGCGGGGCTGCAGGGAGTGCGACGGGCACCGCGGACGCGAAGTGAGTCGGCTGTCCGACTATGTACGCATGGGGGTCGGCGTTGTCATCGAGAAGGAGGCTGTTGCCGATGCGCTCGGTGTGACCGGCGGCCAGGCCATGTGCAAGTGATTGGGCGCAGAGTCCTGGGCTGTTGTCGGTTTTGGATACACCCTGCGAGACGATGCTTTCAAAGATACCTCCCTCGGCGTTTCTTTTGTACAATGACACAATTATTAATTCGATAATCTGGGTGAAACGCAACATGTGAACTTGCAATGTTGTGTGCTTGAACTCAGAGGACAGCAACACTGGAGGACCGGCAAAAATATAAGCTGCAGTTCATTCATGTCGCATGACTTCAGCCTCCCAGCGAGGTTCGAAGCACGGCAGAGAAGCACAGATTCCCAGACAGGCACGAGGCTGGCTTGCCCTAGCTGACAGGCCTATCAGTCTTGAAGGTCGAGGCAGTCCCTCGAAGGTGCGGCGATCCGTGATGCCCCACCTTTCTTCATGACGGAACCAATCCACGCCACCACAGCCTGCATTGTCGAATCAGGGCGCCTCGCCGCTTAGACATCGGCAGCCAAAGGAACTGGCACGCGAGACCGAGACCTACACCAAGACCAACCTACCTGCTAGTCGAAAGACCGTCTAACGGCCGATATCATCCCAGCACCACCTCGCTAGCTCTGGTGCTGACGACAATCTTGATCCTTGCTACGACACGACGAGCACCGCCGCCCGACACTTCGCCTCCTTGATTCCAATGACCCGATTGTAGCGACCGGCGACCGCGATCCGCACACGCTCCAGCCCGCCCCTGCACCCGACCACCACAACTTGTGATCCTTCGCGACTCAGAGATCCGGCCTGGCTGCCCGCGACGTAGCCAGACTCGCGGGGGGATGCAGTCGGCTCGGGGGAAGGCCGATGTGCTGAGTCGCAAGGCCAAGGTCTGTCGCGCGCGCGCGCTTGCCCTCTGTATAGCGACTCGGACTGACGTGCGGGACAGCTCGCCAACTCGTACCAGGAACTCCTCGAGTAAGCGCGTCATTGTCACGCTCTGTTATGCACCCGCTGATAATCGCAGCGAATTCTCCAACAAAGACCTCACATCCGTCGGGAACTACACGCTCGGCCGGCTGATTGGCAAAGGCTCATTCGGCAAGGTCTACCTTGCCCACCACAAGCTCATCAACAATTCCAAGGTCTGTCGCTCAGTCTTTGCTCCCACAGCACAACCGCTGACCCCCAGCAGGTCGTTCTCAAGTCTGCAAACAAAGGCGACTCCAATCTTGCTCGAGAAATCCACCACCACCGACAGTTTATACATCCCCACATCGCTCGATTGTACGAGGTAATAGTGACGGAGAATCTGGTATGGCTGGTATTGGAGTACTGTGCTGGTATGTCATCGGGTCTATACTCCGGCAGGGTCGAATAGACATGCTAACGGCGCCAGGTGATGAGTTGTACAACTATCTCCTAGACCATGGGCCGCTTCCCGTGTACAAGGTCCAGAAGATCTTCGCCCAGCTTGTCGGTGCCGTGTCCTACGTTCACCAGCAGAGCTGCGTCCACCGCGATCTGAAACTGGAGAACATCTTGTTCGACAAGCATGAGAATGTGAAGCTCGTCGATTTCGGTTTCACGCGGGAGTACGAGGGCAAATCGAACCACCTACAGACCTTTTGTGGTACCATCTGCTATTCCGCACCTGAAATGCTCAAGGGGGAGAAGTATGCCGGCGAAAAGGTTGACGTCTGGAGCCTGGGTGTCATACTGTACGCCTTGCTTTGCGGAGAGCTGCCCTTTGATGACGACGACGATACCGTCACGAGACGGAAGATTCTCACGGAAGAGCCGACGTTCCCTGAACATCTACCACCCGATGCCATTAGTCTGATCAAGTCACTACTGTCCAAACGAACACTTCTTCGGCCATCTCTGCCCGATATTCTGGCGCACCCATTTCTGGCCGAGCACGCACCGACGCAGCAGGCCATTCTGCAGAGACAATTTCCACCTACGTTCTCGACGCATTTGGAGAAGGAGACGCTGCACCGCCTCAAAGCGTCTGGCGTCAGTATCGACTCCATTATTGAAAGCGTTCTGGCCCAGCGCTGTGACGCCCTTGCAGGCTGGTGGTCGTTGCTGATTGAGAAAGAGGAACGCAAAGTCAAGAGGCGGGAGGCCAAGCGTCGCGATCGTGATGCCGATAGTCGCAGCCTGCGGCGCTTGTCGGCCGCCTCGAGCAGGCTTGAACGTATGGCACCACTTGACGAGGACGGTGGTTTTACGAGTCAAATGATCAAACTCGGCGAGGCTCCTCTGCCGCGCACAAGGGGACGATCAGAGCGCCGAAGCGCCCATTACGCCGATTTCGATCTTCCCGGCTTGCCCGAGCATCGTAGGGAAGGCAGCCAATCCAGTCCGGATGACCCGCCTCCGCCCATCGACAAGGACTCGATACGCTCTGTCAGTACGTCTAGGCACCGGAAGCCGATTCCGCCCCCCAAGGAAGGCGTGATCAGAAGCGCGAGGTCAAGAGGCTCGACGCTTCATCTGGTCACCACTTCTGAGGTCCTGTCGTCCAACGGCACATCTACCGAGCAACCGGCCGAGCAGCAAAAAGTACGAAAGAAGCCCTCACATGCCATCGTAGCCACCTGGAAGAACTGGACTCATTGGTTTTTTGAAAATGCCCGCAAGACGAAGAATGCGGGAAAAAAGGGAAGCCACTCGACACCAAATCTACACGAGAGGGACCACGACGGCAACGGGAAGCACTCGAAGGAACCCAGCCCGCGGCCACAGACGAGCAAATGGCCCAATGCAGATTCGGGTTTGGCAAGGGCCAAGGCGTCATTGCCCAAAGGCGTGGTGGCTAACGGCCACGTCGGCAAAGGGACGGCAACATATACGGCGGGGATCGGCCTGAGTCGCGATACTCCCGCGAGCTCGTCACACATTCCGCCGAGAATATCAACAAACGCCAATTACAAGCGGCAGTCGCTCTCGCCTTCGCCCCTGACCCCTCGGTCAACCATGAGACGCTCGTCGGCTGGCTTACGAGGCCGTAAATCGACGTCTTCCTCTGTGTCATCCATTCGGTCAATGCCGCACCACCACCATACACACTCCAAGGCGTCATCCACAAGTTCCAATGGCTCCGTATCGGGGTCCAAGACGCCGCTTCAGAGGGGACACTCACCCCATCATTCCGTCAAAGTCCTCCCGGCTACGCCCACGTCACATAATTTCCCACCCAATCTCCGCCTCGTGCGAGGCAATGGTCCCCCTCCTATATCCGTGTTCAACGAGGGTATGCCGTCGAAAGATCAAGCGCCAGGCTCTCCTAGTCCCTTTGGCGCAGGCGGTGTAATGTTCGCCAAACGGAAGCGGAATCTTTTCAAAGGACCCATGGTGTCCATGGGCGCCGGCGGCAGCGCCAGGAGCTCCGGCTCGGGATCACACTCGCGCAGTGCCAGCGCCTCTGGCCTGGGAAGGAGATCTGGCGAGATCACCATACAGGAAGAGGAAGAAGACGACGACGAGGACTATGTCGAGGAGGTCGACAATTTTGCACCGGTGGTCACTGGGCCCGGGGAGCGCGTTGAGGAGGAGATCATTGAAGAAGGAGAGACGACTCCGACCGCGAAAACCTCGGCGCATGGTTTGTCGCCCAACGCTCAGGAGCGAGATGCAGAGTCGGGGACTGGGCCCGCACCACCACAGCCACACCACGTTGCTTGAACGACCAAAAGATATCTAATCGCGCGGAATACTAATTGCTCCGCTTGTACGACTTATGAAGCGGTTCATTGCTATTTCAAAAGGCTCGTCCTTAAAGGCTCAAAAGGTAGATCTCCGCAAGATTGGCGGTTATCAGTGGCAGGGCTTGAAGGGACATGGGAACTCTCTTTCTTTTCGCGGTGTACGTGAGAAACACATATTGTCTGGTACGGGTATTTCTTCAATTCTTCATCCCTTCTTGCCTATGGCAGGCCTTGTTAGGCTGTAATTTATTGAGATACCAGTTCGGCTGCACCAGCCGCGGCATTGTCTATGCAATACAGCCAGCGCACCGTATGAAAGTCATGGCGGCTGATCTATTTTGTGCTTGTGGTCGAACACATTAGTCGAGCGCCTTGAGCGCTTCGCTCAGCTTTTGTTGACTGGCATCGTCGATGTGGTGACGGGGCCAGACGACTTCCTTGCCATGCCAGAATGCAGCATCGGCCTGGCACGTCTTGTCCCACGATGACTCGGCACATTCTGTGGCGATGAGCGCGTCTCTGGCAGCGGCAGCTTTTCTCACAGTCTCAACACTGACGCACAGTGATGTATCAAACGGTTTCAAGGATTCGTCGCCCATCGTAGCCAGCGCAGCGAGGCCGAGATACGCATGGTGGATGTCTGGCGGTCCGCCGGCGTGCTTGGAAAAGCCGCCAATGAGGTGCTGTGTTTCGGTGAACAGGAAGTTGCGAGACGCATCTACAGCAAGTATGCTGCCGGGCTCCTCAGAGAGCATCTAGCAGTCTGGGTTAAATCACTGCAAGCTGGGTTGATACAGGTAGACTTACTGAGAGCGTGCCGCCCACCCACCAACAGTAGCAGGTATCGGCCACTTTGTTGCAACGCCCGTTGAAGCCGACGCAGCTCTTTTCGTCAAGGGAAAGGCCGCAGAGCGCTTCTGGCAGCTGATCATCTGCGATGCTCGCGTCGCTGTCGTCATCCTCCCCAGCGCCGACATAACGGAATTGCCGGTGGGCCAGGAACTTCACCAGTGCCTCCCGGCTAGGTACACTCTGCCCGATAGATTGGTTCTTGACATGGCTCACGTCGTCAGGACGTCTTTCGAGAAGAGAAAGAGCCCCGACTGCGCAGTATGCGTACCCGGCTGAAGATAGTTAGCTTCACCGGCGCGATTAGGTATGCTGAGGTTCTTCACCATGTGACTCGTGCCCGGAGCTCTCTGCGACGCCGCCGTCGTATGCTTGACCCTGTCTAATGTATGCAGCCAGCGCTGCAACATCGATATCTTCTACCCAAGCGGGCTCACCCTCCTGGACTTCTCCACGCAAGAGCCATCGGATCGATGAGGCAAGGTAGCATAAACGCATATCTTTGCCTCCTTCAATGGTGCCGTCGTCGAGGACCAGCTCCCCGAAACTGCCATCGGGCCGTTGTAATCGCTTGAGCCAACGTAAAGTAGCTCGACGGTCCACTCCCGTAAGCGCAGGCTGCCCGACAGTCTGGGTGTCTTCGGAGACAAGCGCCAATAGCAAGATGGCAAAATACGTTGCGGCGATGTTTGCGACTCCGAAACCGCCCACTCGGATGCCCAGGTGGGCGGGGAGACTGTGACTGGGCGATCCGCAGAACCCTCCCCTTGGGTGTTGGAGGCCAAGAACCCATGAGCGAACATTGGCTCTGTCTTCCGTTGTGAAATTGCGTGTTTCGGCGCTCGACTCTTGAGGCGAGAGAATGTCGAAAGCAGCGACGATGAAGAAGCCTATGGCCATGCGACTGCTGTCATGGCTGGTGTATTGGCTGGGGAGATACGAGCGGTAGCACCGCTTCCAGTACCGTAAATGGCGTTCCCTGTCCAATGTTTGTGCAGCTGTCATGTTGAGAGGCTATGAAGCATATGGTGAAGTGCCACATGAGGCGAGCTCCGAGCATACCACTGAGGTACATGGGGGAGCTCGGGCATGCTCGAGGGGCGCCGAGGACCCCGCCACGCTAAGGTGCAGCGCGAGGGCAGATAAGCGCTAAGATAAGCAGCTAAGTACCCCTGATGACAAACTTTCCGTCGGGGACCTCAGCGCGACACCATTGAATTCTTCGCGAACAGACTGTCTTGACTTCCACGACGCATCTTGAAGCCTCAGTCTTGCACAATCCCCAGATTCTGTACCAGAAGACGCTTCGAAACTGGCATCTTTGTCCCCCGACTTTCGAGAACAGGCAGCAGCCTTGTGCGAACCAGTCCTTAGCAGCATCCACCCGAGACGACACCCATCAAGATGGCGCTCATCTCTGCGAGGACCATCATTACCTCGATCTCCATCTTTCACGTCACCCTCGCCTTTTTCTTCTTGACAAACCCGAAAATCATTGCCGATCAAACCGCAGTATGGGTGCTGGGCTCCTCAATGGGCATGGTAAGCATCCTTCCAAAGAACGACGCATCAGGGAACAAACGCCTAATGAACTATCGCGTAGCCTCGCGCCCGCGGATTTGACACACGCTCGCCGCAACTCGCCTTCCTCTCTCTAGTTCTCGCCTTCCTTGGCGTCTCCGATCTCGTCTCCCTCAGCATGCCCGAGGAAATCACTCTGCTCTACCACTGGGGAACACAAGGTACGATTTCGCTCGACCCGTGGTTTGTGAATGTAGCTGACAATTCGTAGCTCCGCTACGCCTGACCATGTCTCTGGCTGTCGTCTTCTACACATTCCTCAACGGCTCTCGATCACCTCTTGCTGGAAGCGGCTCGCGCAACGTGCAGTCGGCACCCTACAATGCAACGGCAGGCTGGGGAGGGAACGGCCTCGTGAATGATATCCTGTTCACGTTTGCACTCATCGAGACAATGACTTGGTTTTGGGCGTGGGTGACAATAAGGGATGAGAGGGTCGAGGTCGTCCGGAAGAGCCTCAAAGACAAAAAAGAAGAGTAACACTCGGGGCACCTGTAGAACAAACGTCTTCATGGGCTAGCCTTCGATCATTTGAGGCACCATGTGTTCTGGCAATGCTGTTGATTCCGTTTTTGGTTTGCGCTGTCCTCGTCTATTCCCACTTCACCGATTCCCACCCCATGACGTTCGATCGATAGCTGTCCGCCACCATAGACGCCCAACTCTGCCACGAATCCCTCCCAATCGAACGAACTTCCTTGGTCAGGATGCTGTCATCGCCATCCACAAAAGCCCAGTCCCGAAGCCTGAAATCGAGCGGGCCACTCTCGACCTCCTGCTTCAGGGATGCCACATGTGCTTTCCCCTCACTCATTGCTTTGGCTGCCGCCGCATCCAGACTCTTGACCGATGATGATACCTCTTTGGGGAAGGAATTCTGCCCGTTCTTCTCGCGGGGTTTCTGGGCGGCAGTAAATGCGAGAAGGTACGCGCAAGCCAGTCGAATTGCTGCAGCCGAGTCCCGGACATAGAACAGGCCGTGCGTAGATCCAAATATGTGCTTCGGCGCGGATGGAATAGGTGCCGCAGGCATACTCAGCGACGACGCGCACAGTCCTTCGAGATTCGCCTCTGCGGCGTCGCACAGCTGCGTCGCGGTAGTAGCAGTCCCCGGCGTGCTTGGCGTCGTTGTGGTGATGGTGATGAGGTTGGCAAGGACCCCAACGAGTTCAAAGTATCCCTGCTCCTGCTGGGTGAGCTTCCCGCTGGCGCTACGCAACATCTTGTGAACTGAGTCGCTCAGTTGCTGCAGTGTCTCGGCCACGACTGTGTGCTCAACAGCCATCGCTTGGTCCGCGCTTGTCGGTTTCAGACCCGTGGGTGACTTGTGCAATAGCAACTCGAAGAACTCCTCAGCAAAGATGCCGAGATGCGAGCGTGCATTCTGAAGGATATTAGTCTACGACTGCTCGCTGCGATTATGACACATACCGAGGGCCCTGGTCCGAGCTGAAGCAGGGAATGAATGGGACGAGCGCTGTTGGCGTCGAGCTGGGGAACTGATCCATAGTCAATGGGCGCCGACAGTTGCGTCTCTGGCAGAATTTCGCCTGTGGTTTGGTCAGCTCGGCGAACTCAACATGAGGGACAATGAATCCTTACTCAAGAGAGTTTCTTGATCCAGAGTGGCCGTTCGATACCCCAGAGCCCTTAGAGCCCGGCGCTCCTCGAGATGACCCATGACTAGCGTGCAGCTCACTCTGAGGCGTTCGATGAAGCGGGGGATCTCTAGGATACTAGTCAAGCTCTCAGCTTCAAAAGCATCAGCAAGCCTTCTAGGCATTCGTAATCTGAGAGAGTGCGAGTAGTACGCCTTGAGTGGGTACGACAACGCTTTCTCGGGCCGCTGAGGTATGGGAGCGACAGCAGCTGGAGAGAGAGTCGACAGACGGTCAAGAAAGTATGGGCTCAGTGAATCGATAATGGTGCGCTTGACGTCCATGGTGGCCCAGAGCTCTTTTGCCCTTGAAATGCAGCCGAGAAGGATATAGATGCGGACGAGTAGTAACGTGACCCGGGTGTGGCGCGGCGTCCTCGTCAGTTGGTGCTCCAGGATCAGCGTCGCTTGGAGGATTCTGTTTAGCCTGGAGGAACTCATGGGGCCTAAACAAGTATCAACGTCTTCACCGACGCCACTGAGTCGAATGAGCGCTGTCGCCGTCAAAATTGCGAGCTCTGGGACACAATCTGGTTCTCTGCCTTCCACGATCTCCAGCGAGTCCGTGAGCGCGCGATACAGGGCCGCAGATGATTCTGCCACGGTCTGGAAGCGCTCTGGGCACGCGGGAGAGGTACTGACGGCAGCGCTGATGACACATTCCCACTGTGGTGGCTCATTTGCGGCGCTGCTGGCCTGCGGAAGGATTTGGCCAGGGACTGTGAGCGTCAGATATTGGAGTTGATACGCTAGAGCCTTGACCGCGGCGACGTGTAGCGGCTCCAGCTGCCTCTTGGCCAACTGGGGAACGAATTCATAGGCCAGAGCTTTCAGTCCGTCAGTGTCGAGCTGCTCGACAAACCCTCTGATGTCATCGAAGCATGCGGCCGATGAGCATTGAATTTCGATGTAGTGTTGTAATTCTTCCAAGCAATTGGCGGTGCCTCCGAGCTGGAACGCGGCAGCCACCCTGGCGAGAAGGATGTTTCGAAGATAAATGGGACGTAGAGAGTTGTTGCTGGAGAAGGCGGACAACGTGGCCGCAACATCATCGACCACACTTTTGGGATGTCAGTGATAGTTGCGCGGAGGGACTCGCGTACCTACTTGTTTTGCGTCGCCCGGAGATGACTGGCAGCAGTCAAGAAGTGCTTCCAGATTGCCCAGTCGCAGGCCAGCAGGTTGGCCTGCTGGGCGTCTTCCGGTCCCATGAGGCAACGTTTGCATAGACTATACACGTCCCGCCAGTTGAGTCTCCGAGCAGAGACCTCGAGGGCCTCCAGAAGCAGCTCCTTGTGGCCAAGATGGAACTGCGGCACTGGTCCCAGCTTTGGATCACTGAGCGCGGCCTGCCACTCCTCATCGGTCCCATTAGTCTCGAGGACCCTGTAATAGAGAAGAATCTCCTCCTCGGAGCGAACAGATCTATCCGCGTCACCTCCAGTGGACTGAGCGGAGGCTTGCGCGGCTCGCTGCATTTGCTTCAACGCCAGAGTGCCATATAATTTGCGCTTGTCGGCAGGGCACTGGTCGCTCAGCTGCGCTGTGTTAGACGGGCATGAATGTGGCACGGAAATCACGCACCGAGAGCAGGTAGGTGACGACAACGTTCCAGAAAAAGTACGTGCGCTCTTGCGGGAAAGACCTGTCCAGTATGGCCGCGATCTGAGGTGGTGTTAGCGGGTTCGGAGCCATGCTCGGCACTGTTTCTCACCTGTTGCGCACTGACGAGATCCCAGTGCAGTAGGCAAGATTCCAAACAGCGTATGGCACTGTTCCTGTCCTTGGGGCATGCTTTAACAAGCCTGGCCCTGAGCGGCCCCAAGTTCCGGCTGAAATCCTGCTCATCTTGGAGATCACCCACAGCCCACTCCAAGAGGTCGATGCCATCGACGTCCTTGAGCACGGTCCCCTCCTGAACGAACTTGTCTAGAGCAATGAGAGCAGACGCCTTGTCTGAGGGCGAGTCAAGTTGACTGGCCGCACATATCTTGACGATCTAGTGAGGTGTCAGCTGGCTCCGGGGAGATGAGGCGGTTGGTTGGGCGAACCTCATAATACTGATCGTTGAAAGTCCGTAGTCTCTTCTCGGCGAGGCGAATGACAGATGTCCATTGCCCATCGCCAAAGGCGGTCTGCAACTGCAAGTCGACGCCTCTCTTCAGCTGAGGCTGTGACCAGGACATCTTCAAGGAAAGTATGGCGGGGCACGGAGCACCATGTCAAGCTCGGCCTGAAAAGGAAGCATTGAGAAAGAGTGCAGGGCGGTGCGGGCGTGAGGTGTGGAGGGGCTGAGGGGCACGAAAATGTGAGTGCGACGTTGCGCCTGCCGCGCGATTGGCGCGACGAAGTGTGGCAAGAATCCACAGGCCGAGTGTGGTTGTGGCGGGGCAGCATAGTATCTTGCTAGGCTCAGCTTCACTTCGATGCGGTGTAGCCAGAGCTCCAGAGAAAACGGGCACGGCGGTAATGCCATCCAACCATGATTGCGCCTTCTGACAAGTGTTGTTGTATGCGTAAATTGAAACATTGGCTTCCATGCATCGTCTATATTGGCTTCCACCTCGTACACTTGTTTATACAATGTTGATGGCCATCCCCGTTTCGCTGCCGGCCTGAGCAGATCAGAGTCACGAGACACAGCTATTTCTGGTGTCCATACACCGGATGGGCCATCGAACTCATTCGAAGGGCAGCGGACTGCCGGCGTGTCCTCTACCACAGGCTCCCCCCCTTCTTCCTGTCTGCTTTCTTCTTGTCCAGCTTGTGATGTTTCAGCGTCTCGGTAGTGCGAATCGTTTCGTGGGGTGCATACCCATGCTTGCTTGCAGTCTCTATATGCCCTTTCCTCAATGTCAGTCTTTGAGCAGTCTAGAATTTGGCCCAGGCATGCGCCGAGTAGAGTAGAGGAACTTACTGGAAATACTCGCCGCACATGTCGCGGTCGCCGCCATTGCGGTTCAGACATTTGATGCTCCTCGAAGCAGCCTCTTGGCATGGATCAAAGTACTGGCTTTTGCTTTTGCTGCGCAGAAAGTCAGTCCACAGGTGACGACCAGCGGAGGCAGTGGTGCGGTAGGTACTTCTCGAACTTGCGCTTCGTCTCTTCCGTCCAAGGACCGTCTGCGTCGTTCGGGGACGCTGCTGGGGCCGAGGTCGTTCCAGATGACATAGTGAGATTCCGGGAAAGGTGCTATACCATGCGTTGAAGTGGCTTGCAGCAGAAAGTAACCAGATGATATTAAGACGCTTGGGATGGAATTGCCAAAGGAGCAACGGTCCGAGGTGAGATGGGTTGCGACCGCCAGTCCCGTCATTGACTGATAAGGGACGGGGCAGCTAGATAAGCTGGTCCCCCCCAAGCATGCCAAGTGAGGGTGACTGCAGATTCTCAAACAACCTGCCGATGACCAACCAGGTCGTTCAGTGGCCACCTCACAGAGCACCTACGAATAAGAACCCTGTCAAGTATAGGGCTGTTCCTAAACGGTGATACAGCTCAGAGCAAGCGATACTTAACAAAGCTGCCCGCTCTTCTCCCACCGACTTGGGTGCACCCGTCACGTGGGTTCCCGTCCGGGGGGTGGCTTGTATGTATGCCCCCCCTGGTCGCCTCCCCTAACCCCCCAGTGGGTTCTAGCAGGTTGAGATGCCACAAATTCGACGACGTCTTGTCGCGTATTCTTTTCCTTCGTATTTCGCGCGCTATCAGTTCAGCGACTCTGTCACTCATTTACATGTTAATTCGGCGGGCTGCCCGAGGTTAGCGCGAATGTGTTACTGTGACATCGCCGGCACCATCGAGACACTTGACCGGCCCATTTGATTGAGCTACGTTTACAACTCTGTGCCTAAGGGGCCGCTACGTTCACCTGGTGTCATCTCCTGTCTCACCTGGTGGGCACCATGGCCACCGCGGACACTGATCTCTTCAGCTTCCCTGGCTTTGCGGACAGCCGCCCTCCATGGGCAACCAACGACCGGCAATCCACCAAGGCCAAGGCGATCCTGCTCCAGAGACTGTACAGCGATTCAGATGACCTGAAACGCCGCCTTTGGGCAAACAACATTATTGTATTCAGGGCTCTACTGCACTTCAGCGAGTTCCAATTTGACCGGGAGTTCTACAGGCTCGTCAGCGATGCCTGCAATCTGGCGTCGGCCAATGCTGCCTCCATCAAAGATCTAGCAGCCTACTGGTCGCGAAGGCGTCAGATGTACCTTAGGGAACATGGGAGAGATGACAGGAATACCAGTTTGTTTACACGCCTCGTCGACGCCTGGATCTCCCAATACGAAAGATGGCGCTCCAGGACCTTGGCTTTCATTCCAGACGCTGCTGAAGCCCTCGAAGACGCTATTGACGACTGGTCGGTGAAGATCCGCGATGTCGACGGGCTACTGGATACCCAGGCCCCAGTCTTTCCAGACCCGTGGCGTGGGAATCAACTCTCACGTCCGGTTTCCCCCTCAAAGAGGAGCTCGTCGCCAGCGCACACGTACGACAACGAGGTCTCGCATCAATCGAAGCGCCGCCGCGTGGACTCTGTCGACCAAGTCGGGGCTACCAACCTGCCGCTGTCACGAATCCCGCCGCATAGCTCAGAACATACCAGGAACCCTAATCAATCTTCCACCCCAGGCACGCCGAGATGCGCAGACCATGTCAATAAAACAGTGATCGATACCCGTCGGTCTTCAGCTCAAGCAAATGCAACTACTGGCGTGTGGCCGAATTCCACTCCATCTGGGGGCTTTCCGGGGGATGCTGAGAAGCATGCTTCCCAGAAACCGACTTGCGAGACCCAAGAAGCCGGGTCTGATGGGACTGGCCTGGGCCTGCTTCGTCCAGACAATGGACGCAAGGAGTTATTCGACACTCGTCGAGAACGGCTAGGCAACTCCGAGGGGAGATTCGAAAGCTTCCTCGAACACTCGCTGGAGCCCATACAAAAGACATCACGCCAGCTCTCAGACTCTGTTCAATCACTTGACCGTCGATTTGCCTCACTCAAACACGATGTGGACAGCGTTGACGCTCGCCATACGTCTGCGCTTACAAAGCTGGAGGAGACACAGGCGGAGACTGGTAGTTCCATCACGTCGCTAAAAGACTGCTACAACAAACTCGACAACGTAATGGGTGACATGAGGAGGAGTTTGATGACGCTTCATCCTCTTCGTGCCGCCAACGACACATTGCACCCCGTGTCTGATTTCAGGCAGCTGTATATGGAACAGCCAGGGGTGGCGAATCTCGTCGTACTAACAGAGACTTACATCAACCAGCTTGACAGCCGGCAGTGCGATGCAGAGAAACAGCTGACAAGCTTGCAAGAAGCAGTGAACCTTCAGGCGCAGGAGCAGGCATCGACAAAAGACAGCATTGTCCGTCTGGAGGAGCATGTCGAACGGCTGACCCGGCAGGTATCAGACAACGAGCGCATCGTCAGAGATCAAGCTGCGCAGATCCAGTCGCAGAACGAAATTATCAAGCAGCTGCAAACGCAGCAATCTGCGACGCTCGGTACTATGCAAGAGCAGCTAAACTCGGTCACCCAAGCCGTGGCAAACCACTCGGCGGACATGGGACTCGAGTCACGACTCATCAGCACTCTGGACATGGCGCGAATCTACCACAGGCGCGAGAATTTCAAGACTCATGCGCACATGGAAGCATCGGCTCGCGTGGTGGTCCAGCTCGAAGCGGCGGTAAACTCGCTGATGCATTCGAAGGGGAAATAACGGGCTTCCACGCGAAAGATTCGCGGCTGCAGATAATAATATATACGCCGGGCAAGATTTTACACGAATATGAGGCATGTGTTAATCGCATGATCGAATTCATGTTCCGTCTCGTTGATTGCTCGCGGCGGCATGGTCATCATTGAAGCCGCATGGAAGCGGGGCAGTCGTCATTCGAGCTTCATGGAGATGGTCCGTGCCGTGTTAAGTACGGCTAGATGCCCCACATCACGCCAAGACCATAGCTCGAGCTCAAGTTCCCAATGCTCCTGGGAAGCTCCCTCTTCGACTCCCTCAAATCCATCACGCAACGACAACAGAAGTAGTCCACGAGAACAAGATGCGCATTGACCACATTGTTGGGCCAGCACTGCTGCTGCCGCAGTTTACCACCGCTCACGATGCTCAATTGCCCCTGGCGCCCGCTGTTGCGACACCTGCAACGCCCGTATTGACCGATGCCGCTGGAGCTCCGTCTTGGCGGAAGAACCTACTCTCGCTGCACCGCTCCCTCGTGGAAATCTCGTCGGTGTCCGGGACAGAGGGTCAAGTGGGACAGTTTCTCGTCGATTACTTGAACGAGAAAGGTTACGTCGCTCAAACGCAACAAGTGCCACAGCGCAACGACACTTCGGACAGCCAGCAACGATTTAACGTCCTGGCGGCCAAAGGGAACGGCAGCAACCGCCAGCCGCGCGTTATCGTCAGTTCACACATCGATGTTGTCCCGCCGCACATTCCTTATGGGATAGAAGAGGGCGACATATCCGACGACACCATGATTTGGGGTCGTGGCAGCGTCGACGCCAAGGCAAGCGTGGCCACGCAGATTCAAGCCCTCGAGAACTTGCTAGCGTCAGGCAAGGTTCACGAAGACGATGTGATGCTGTTATTTGTGGTGGGTGAAGAGAGATGGGGAGACGGCATGCGGTTCTTCTCCGACTGGCTGAACGGGTTAGATCCGCGACCTCAGATTGATGCGGTCATCTTTGGCGAGCCGACGGAGAACAAGCTGGCGTGTGGGCACAAGGGAGGCGTCTTTTGTGACCTGACTGCTAAGGGCGTCGCTGGACATTCCGGGTATCCATGGTTGGGCAAGTCAGCCAACGAGCTCCTGATCCGTGCCTTTTACAAGATCCTCGAGACGGATCTGGGCAGCGACGAGCGGTTCGGCAACACGACATTCAACATTGGACGTTTCGATGGCGGTGTTGCCGCCAACGTCATTCCGGACCACGCAGCCACCAAGATTGCCGCTCGCGTTGCCATTGGGCCCCAAGACAAGGGCGGGCAGATCGTCCGGGGCAGGATCCAAGACATCCTGGACGAGGTTGACAGAGACGCTTTTACTTTGGAGTGCTCCCACGGCTATGGCGTGGTCGAGGCCGACTGTGACGTGGAAGGTGTGTGCCTTGCTTCCCTCATGACAGGCGTAATGGATGGTTCGTCGTACTGACCGCTTGGTAGGATTCGAAACGGCGGTGATGAACTATGGCACCGACATACCCAATCTCCAAGGCGACCACGCACGGTATCTCTACGGCCCGGGCAGCATACTGGTGGCGCACGGGGACAACGAGAATTTGACAGTAGCCGACCTGGAACATGCCGTTGATGGGTTTGAGAGACTCATCCTGCATGCCTTGGCTGGTACTTCCTGATCTGACTCAAACATGAACTTGAATTCTACGGCTTGACAACTTTGGCCCAACGTTCTGGCATGATCTGACTGAAGTCAAACTTCCCATCGGCGCCCTTCTCGATGGCGCCCCTCTCCGTGACGACGGTGTCAATGAGGTGGTGTGGCGTAACGTCAAAGGCTGGGTTCCACACGCCCACCTTCTGGTCGGCGGTTGCGACTCGCACAGTTTGGGAAACGTCGACGGTGCCGTCTGGACGGACAGTAGCGCCGGAAATTTGCGTCAGCTCCTCCCTCTTCCTCTGCTCTATCTTGATATCTTCGCCCGTAGTCGTTTCGAGATCGATGCTGGTCGTCGGTGCCGCCACGATGAACTTGATGCCGTGGTACTTGGCGAGCACGGCCAACTGGTAGGTGCCGATCTTGTTGGCGGTGTCACCGTTCCTCACCACTCGGTCGGCGCCGACGATGACGGCGGATATATTGTCTTGCTCCTTCTTGAGGGAGAACAGAGCCGCAGCCATGGAGTCAGTGATGAGTGTGCTGGGAATGTTTTCGTAGACGAGCTCAAACGCAGTGAGCCGACTGCCCTGGTTGTATGGCCTCGTCTCCGTACAGTACGCGTGCTTCAACATGTCTCGCGAATAAAGTGTTCTGATGATTCCCAGGGCAGTGCCATGGCCGGAAGTGGCCAATGATCCCGTGTTGCAATGCGTCAAGACGGAAATCTTGTGGCCCGGAGCTGCCTGTACTGTCTGGCTCAGCCAGTCGGCGCCATGGTCCCCGATGCTCAGGTTTGTCTGCAGATCCTTCTTCAGAATACTCTCAGCTTCGTCGATGAACGTCTGAATGATCGTGTCCCGGCCCTGATCAGCCACAGCTTGCGTCCTGGCCTTCAGATGATCAATGGCGTTGGTGAGGTCGACAGCTGTTGGCCTGCTCTCCTTGAGATAGTCCAGACGGGAATGAATGTATGAAATCACATCCTCAGAAGCAGTCGCCTGGCAGCTTCCATTGTGTAGCTCGACGGCATGTGCCAGGCTGGCGACAATGGCAATAGCCGGCGCGCCACGCACCCTCATGGCCCTGATGCAATCGAAAGCCTCTTCGCTGGTGGAGACATCATCATAGTGAAATTCGTGGGGGAGGCGTAACTGATCCAGGACCTCCAGACGGCCCCTGGCGTATTTGATAGCCTGGAGAGATGACATTGTGGTAGTAAGGTGAGGTTTTGTGTAAAGAGTAGATTGGGAGTAGTAGTATCATGAGGTATTGCGCTCTTGCCCCTCCATCAAAAAGTTCTGCCGTGCCCCTCCACGACCCCGTTTCTCCGAGTTGATCATCATTGGGGGGACAAGTTTGACCGCCTGCCTTACACAGCTAGCAGCATGCTTGAGCTGGCGTCGGGAAACTGTGGGTACCAAGACCATGCTGGCCCCTGGCGGTCCTCCCCGGGAAGCGGTCAACAAGCCAGCCATCGTGTCTCGAAGCTCGGAGCTCCTGGTTCGCGACAGTGCACCACCACTGCAACTATTGATGCGTCCATGATGATACGGCACACATGATGGAGCAACCATTTTCGACATCCAAGGTCACTGGTGGGTGCAGAACCTCGTTCGAATGCTGCGTCATTCCCGATCCCTGCTGACCTCACGGAACACCAGTCGAGTATTTCGATCCCCACGACGTCTACAAACTCATTGGGCCAGGTCTGAGCCCTCGCCTGCCGCTGCGCAACCTGCACTGGCAATCACACTCTGGCCCGCTCAGGTCCATTGAGGTCTTGTGGGTGGAATTGGTCAACGCTGGTATTGTAGCAAGCAAGCCCACGCCTGGCAACCTCCGAAGGTCTGTCAGTGCCAGCGCCCACGACGATGGGTTCCAGACGCAGCAGATAGGGCGCCACAGCGCTTCGACGGACAACATCGACACTCCCACCGCTGCGGTGCCCGGGAAGGAGCGTCGCCACCAGATCCCCGGCCTCCGACGGACGCCCTACCTCAAGGTCCTCCTTGTTCGATGCGACGACAACGATACCTACAAGTCAACCACACGGGCCGAGATCCGCGAATGGATCAAAGAAAATACACCGCCGTCACAAAGCACGCGCAAGGCAAATACCCAGGAGAATCATGATGCGTTCGAGTGGCTCATCGTCCATGTGGTCGTCCCCAACACGACCGCTGCCACACAACCTCGTGTCAGTGGAAAGCCATCTGAAGGTGCTACCACCGAAAAGACTGCCGCCTCGAGGTGGCGCACAGGCTCCTCGACACTTCTGGAAAAGATGCGCGCCGACTTCAACGTCAGCGGCAAAGGGTCAGCGGATAGAGTGGCTCAGATTCGCATCGGCATAAACGACGTGCCATACGACTTGCTTCCACGTGTCGTCCCTGCCACTCCGACGGGCTATTCCGAGTCCGAGAAGGATGCCGAAAATGCGTGGAATGAGCTAATTGGAAAGCTAAAGACTTTGATACTGGCGTCCTTCGACATGCGTGTGACGCAGTACGAAGACGATATTCGCGAAAAGGACGCGCAACGCACCTTGCCAGGCTGGAACTTCTGTACCTTCTTCATACTCAAAGAAGGTCTTGCGAGAGGCTTCGAAAGCGTTGGGCTGGTAGAGGACGCTCTCGTCGGCTACGATGAGCTGAGTGTTGGTCTCGACACCGTCCTCCACGAGCAAATCGTTTCTGGGCAGCCAGAGAGGCATGGTGGTGCTCTCCTCGCTTACACCGACGAACTCAAGCTGCAGGCGGAGCAGGTCTTGAATGCCATGACCGGCGGTACGGCCGAAGATGAAGAAGCCGTCGACCTTCAGTCCAAGGACAACGATCACGTTCTCTCGATTGACGATATCCCGATATCTTCGTCCCGTAAACTGTATCGGGACCTGATTGTCGCCAATAACGTCTCCGTGTTTGATTTCCGATGCTACATCTTCAGCCGGCAGATATCTCTCTTACTGCGTCTTGGAAACGCATGGTCATCTCGAGAAGAGCTCCTCGCCAAACTGAAGGAACAACATGATGTCGTGGTGCGTGACGCGCCGGCGCCGAGCGCATCGTCCAAGGCAAACGAGAATAGCGAAAATCTAGCCATGCTTGCAGAGATCTGTCGCCGAACGTTGCAGTTCATTCCTTCGATATCTCAGGTCATGAGGGTGGACATGATCACAGCTTTAACTCGAGGCGACGGCGCCGCAACGTCGTTGGATGCCCATCTATCAGAAGTCGTCGATAATCTGGTGGCATCTTTTGCCTTCTCAGTGGCCCAGCAGACTTTGGCCCAGACAGCTACCAAGGCTCTCCCAATCCCACCCTCCTTGATCAGCTCGGCGCTATCGCACGAGCCCAAGGCTTCCATCCCCGAACCCAAGACTATGATGCACCCGGCACGGAGCACTTCCCTTCATATCCGTCCCACGTCACAACCCCCCATCAGTCCTGGCGTGTTCCCCGGTCCAGGGGCTGGACATCGGCCCAGTAACTCTGAAGCCGATGCAACCACCGCTGGGGGCCAATTTCTGAAGGCTGGTCTCGAAGAGCTGGCGGCTCGGAGGGCTGAACTTTACTCGCTTTCGCGCAATGTGCTAGAGCAATGTGGAAAGAAGAGACACTGGAGCGATGGCTGGGACTCTGTTCCAGGTAACGATGAGTTGGACAGTGGCCTTGCACTCGAGGAGGTCAGCCTCGACGAAGATGGCGAATCAAAGCCGGCCCTGCCACCCCAAACGGTGGTCTCAGTCTCTGGTCTCCGAAACGAGCTGCTCCGAATTGCACTTGACAATAAGGACGATTTCCACCGGTTGTATGAGACCTTAACCGACAAGGCCTTGAGGCACTACACGGTTGCCGATCACAGTCATGCGGTACAAGCCTGCCTGACTGATCTTGCCATCTTGAAGTACCACATGGGCGAATATTCGACGGCGGCGTCGTACTTCTACCGTTGCACCCCATTCTTTGGTGACCACGGTTGGAGTTCCCTGGAAATCTCCATGCTTGTCATGTATTCTCACTGCTTGAAGGAGCTGCAACGGAAAGACGAGTTTGTGAGGGTTGTCCTGAAGCTGGTCATCAAATCCGCCGCCGCTAATAAAGATCGGCTGTTACGAAAAGCGAGGCTTGGGCTGGGCCCTGCTCAGCAAGGCCAGGACCGTCACACCACTGCACTCGGCTTCCTTGGGAAACTCACAGAAGTGACCAAGTCGATGCCTAACGAGGTGCCTGTTCCCCTCAGCCAGGTGTTCACCCGTATCAAACCTGAAGGTGACGTTTTATACGACGAGGATCGGGACGGCTTCTCGTTGGTCATCAGCCTGCAGAGTCTTCTGGTGGACGACTTGACTGTCGAGCGTGGGCGACTGTGCCTTTCTAACCCTGCACCCGGCGGTCTACCGAAAGAAATATGGGTAGAAACTGCCGAAGCGCAAGTGTTGAAGCCTGGGCAAAACACCATTCGCCTGCACGGAAAGGTTGGTCGACTTGAACGCATGATAGACTCTCGCTAACGCCTTGCAGACGCTGATACCTGGTCATTATGAGATTGATCGGCTCAGCCTTGTGTCAAACAACATTCACTTCCACTACGAACGTGACATCGATCAAGGCTCTGAAGACCGCAGCGAAACCTATGAGCTCCCGCGCATCAGGCTGTACCGCCCGGCCGGAGGTCTTACATGCCAGCTCGAGCCTAGCAGAAACATCCAGCTGGACCGCAATAACAGTTTAGATCTTCGGCTATCAACCGGGTGGAACGAGGTCACATCTTGTGACGTACGGATCCGCCCAAACACGGGCGGACTGCGTCTCTTGACAACAGAGGCCAAGTTCGTGAGCGACGGGTCCAGTTTCGCACAACCACCCGAGGCAGGGTTATTCCGGTTCGGTACGCTGAAGGGTGGCAGCACCGTTGAACTGCGGTTCCCTTTCTCTACGGAGCAAGATGTCGCTTCAATCTCCGCAAAGATTGACATCACTTACGTCACAAACAATGGCACCTACACATACTCTCTTACGCCATCTGTTGGAGTATCATTGGACTTGGGTGTCAACGTGCAAGACGTTTTCAAGCACACAGCCATCTTCTCCCGCTTCAGCGTATCGACCGCATCCCCCAGTCCCCTCGTTCTTAGCAAGAGCGAACTATTGGCATCGGATATCTTCGATTCCTCGTCGGGATATGAGTCCGTCAGCCCGATAACCGTGTTTCCAAAGCAGCCAGCCACCCTCTTGTACAAGATTTCTCGGAACCCTGAGGTCACGATTTGCCCCACGACGAAGAAGACCATGTACTTGAAGCTTCAGTACACCGTCGTGCTCGAGACCATCGTCGCACACGCCGTGGCATCGCTGAGGCAGACTTTCAATGGGAAGCCTGTCGCACGCTATGAGCATTTGCTGACTGCGTATGTAAAGGAGCAAATCTCCTCGAAGCTTTCGCCTTACGATCTGGAGCGTGCGGCCTTGCTCAACGAGTTCACCACCTCTTGTCTGTCCGGGCCCCATCTTGTCGATGCGTTCCGCGGCCTTGGGACAATCCCCGGCACCGGTAAGCTGGCGACTTCAGAGCTGGTGGCTTGCGTACAAGATTGGCAGAAAGCCCATCCAAAAATTCCGCTTCACGGCGAGGGAATCGAAAAGGCGCGATCCATCCTCATTCCGGTGGACATACCGACCATGCCGATCCTGTATTCGGTTGACATCCAACTCGACCAGTCACTGGCATCTCCAGTATACGGCGACGTCGGTGGAACTACCGCTGAGGTGAACCAACTGCTGTCAGCGAACTTACAGATCCAATGGACGCGGTTGTGGAACACGTCGACTGAAGCAGATCTGGCGAACGACTTCAGTTACGAGGTCACGGCACCCCCTGACATGTGGCTTGTCGGGGGCCAGAGAAGAGGTCATATCACCACCAGCGTCGCCAGTGCTGGGCAACCACCCCCTTCTTCGACGCTGAATGTACCTTTGATGCTGGTCCCATTACGCGAGGGGCGACTGCCTTATCCGACAATCGAAATCCGCGAAGCCTCGGCTGATGATGAAGGAGCGTCATGGGCGCAGGGCCACTGCGAGACCGATTATCGGAACCTGGGAGAGACGGTACACATTGTAGCAGACCGGCGGAAGGTCACATTGAATCTGGACTCCAGCGGACCAGGAGGCGGGCCACTTGTTCTCGAGAGCGAGAGGAGGGTCCTTGAGGGACGCGTCGTGGTATGACACGAGAACAAGAGGTACATCTAGACTGGGCAACATTCTGCCGCCGAGTCCCTTTCATAATCGGGGCTATGCTACCACAATACCATATCTTACCAAGCCCATGATGGCACCCAAGAGGATCGCGGCGGGTGCTGGGACACCAAAATATCTCCCGCCCACAAAGGCCGTCGCCGTGACCACCACCCACCACGGATCATCCGCAAGACTTCGCCCTGACTCGAAGCCCTCGTCGAGGTAGCCGACTTGTGAGATACGATAGACGGCGGTGTAGATGAGACCCACCGCGGCCGCATTGACGCCTCGAACCGCCGCCTTGACCCAAGGTCGACTTCTGAGTACACCCCAGACGCCCATGGTCCCATGCACCAACACGATTCCTGGCGTGAAGATGGCAACGAAGGCGATGACGGAGCCGGCCGCGGGAGGTTGTCCTGCATGGACCGCCGTCAGCCCCCCAAGGAAAACGGCAAAGTTAAAATTTGGGCCGGGGAAGGACTGGGCGATGGCGAGGCCGATGAGAAAATCCCGTGGGGTGACCCAACCTTCGGCGACGACGTATTCGCGGAGAAGGGGGATCACGACCGGGCCACCGCCGAAGATGATGGTGCCAGCCAGGTAAAGGTTGGCGAAGAGGTTGTAGAGGATCGGCTGGTTCGAGATGACACCTCTGGTAACCATGACCACAATGAAGCTCGCGAAGAAGACGCCGATGATAGTCGCGCCAGCTTTCCATGAAAAGTCCAGTTTATATTCGCGAGCAATCACGCGCTGCTCTTGATCGGCGGACAATGGATCCTGGTCGTCGTCCACAGGGACACGAGTCGTCTGTGGTGGTTGGGAATCTCTAGATCCCGTCGTCGACTGGAGCTCCAACGCCGTCGCCGATACCGTCGCACTCTCGTGGTCACGCTCGGTTTGGGCCTCGCGCCTCTTGCTCAATGGTTTCTTAACCGCTCGCCAGAGCCACTTCACCGGTCGGTGGGCCCATCGATAATCATGCACGACAGCGGCACAAGCAGCCGCGGCCATCAGGACCGGGAAGTACCACAGTGCATTGTACAGCATACCTGCGGCGGCGCTGAGGAAGACGAGGATCCTGGTCAGGGGGTCCGTAATGGCCTTTTGCGACAGCTCGACAGCGGCAAGGGCGATGACGCCGACTGTCGCTGCGTTCAGGCCCGACAACAGCGCGTATACCGCACGAGGTAGAGTATCACCAATGCTGGAGACGCCCACGGACAATCCGAACATGCCCAAGGCGCCAGGTAGGCTGAGTGTGCGGGTTAGTCAACACTGCGGGCTCTCGCGAATCGGGACTCTAACCTCCAGAGGAAGAAGGCCACGATAGCCTCGAGGAGGCCCCCGTGGATGAGATTGATACAGTAGAGCATTTTGGTGCTTGCTGGTCCAGATAGCGCCTGGCATATGCTGAAGAGCTCCTGGTACTAATCGAAGCACGAATGTTCTGTCAGCGACCGTTCGTTCGTCTGGTTCCGTGGCTCTGGGTTGTCACCATCTGCTCATCAATCCACTCCAATTTGCGGACAAATTTGTCATGAAACTGCTGCGGATCAGTCATGTTTACCAACGCTTCTTGAAGCCGACTCAACACACGATCTTGAAATGCACCGGCGGTCCGCCAAAAGCTGTGACGCCGAGGTGCCAGTTGACCTTGACCATGGCCGCTGTCCTAGTACCGGCCTTCTCCAAGGCATGCGTCCAATCTTGATGTAACATGATGGTTGATGGGCCTCCCGACCATGAAAATCATCACAGTCTGTCGGGGGAAAGAAGAGTGGTTTCTGGGGAGGACCATGGCCGGTCGCTAACTCGTGGTCCCAAACCCAGGTCACGAGGAATGACGTGCGAATTGAGGGATCAAGTCAATCTCCACAGTCTTGGCGTGAGGCGATAGACCTCGACTTGCATGCACATCGTCGACCTCCCCAACCCCCCGACCCCGACCACGGCATCCCCGACTTCCGGGGTTGGTAAGGGGTCCGTCATGAACCCAGCCCACGCACGACGTTATGAAGTGTCTGCGCCAGAACAATGCCGGAGACTGTCAGCGATAGCTTGCCGTAGCGTCGGCCCAGGAGATCCAGAAACGCCAACGGCGTGAAGTGGTGTCGAAGAGTAGCGTCCACAGCACGAGGAGTTACGGGCGGACCAGCGGATATAAGACATGACCAGCAATTTCTCGAGGTAGGTCCAGGCCTCATGCCGTTTTTGTAAGACAAACAACACATACCCCACGCGCATGGCCGGCACATCGTAGCACAAGAGGCGACCAAGGCTCCCCCGCACTGCAGCTAATAACGCCGGCGGCAACCTTCATACGGAGGTCTGATCGTGTGATGCAGAGGACGAGCATCTAAACATCACTGTGAGAAGCGGGGTTTGGTGTATAAAAGTTCCCGCTTGCCCGTGGAACTCTGGTTCGTCCGTCACACCGAGCCCCTTCTTCAGCAACATCAAGCAACGTAACACTTCACACTGCTTCTGGCGCTGCAAACATCCCGATGGCTTCAGCTGTGATCTTTCCTTCCAATCAGAGGGTCGTCCCTGGGTCAGTCAACGTGCCCATCGCCAAGCTTCCCCCGCCGACGCCATCCAAAGATGAGGACCCAGAAGAGGCGGCTCAACGACTGGTTACGACCTTCAACCAGGCACTGGCTGCCAGCGATGCCAGCTCTCTAGCCAATCTGTTTGTGGATGTCGGGTTCTGGCGGGATCACCTCGCTCTCACATGGGAATTTCGCACCGCCTGTGGCACAACGAACATCCGTAAACTATTAGACGAAGCCATCCAGTGCAAAGACGGCTTGCGGCTGCGCAAAATATCCCTGGATAAAAGCACAGAAGCGCGTCGTCCTCAAACCTCGGTCCTAGATGCAGAGGGCACTGTGCCTTGTATTCTGCTTTTCATCTCGCTCGAGACGGTCAGGGGCGTAGGGAACGGCGTGGCCCGACTGGTTTTCGAAGGTGGCTCCTGGAAGATCTTCACGCTCTACACGACACTTCGAGAGCTCAAAGGGCACGAAGAAGCCGTCTTTAGCCGCCGTGCTCGGGGCGTCGACCATGGGGGCCAGCCTGGCCGTCGAAACTGGCTCGACAAGAGGGCCGAGGAGAAGGAGTACAGAGATGGCAACGAGCCGACTGTCGTGATTCTTGGTATGACAGTCACATCGCATACACTTGCACCACTAACTATGTGCAGGTGCCGGTCAGGCTGGGTTGACGATTGCAGCACGTCTCAAGGCTATCGGTATCAACAGCCTCATCGTCGACCAGAACAACCGTGTGGGTGACAACTGGCGCAACAGGTATCACCAGCTGGTCCTTCACGACCCCATCTGGTTCGACCACATGCCTTACATCCCCTTTCCTCCGCAGTGGCCCATTTTCACACCCAAGGATAAGCTAGCTGGATTCTTTGAGGCGTATGCCAAGTTGTTGGAGCTCAATGTCTGGATGAAGAGCACCATGACCAAGGCGACCTGGGATGATGGCAAATCCATCTGGACAGTCGACGTCCAAAGACAACTCGAAGACGGTTCTGTCCAACAACGCACGCTCCACCCTCGGCACGTCATACAGGCAACAGGCCATTCTGGCCAGATGAATCTCCCTTCGATTCAGGGCATGGACGACTTCCAGGGTCACATCTTGTGCCACTCATCCCAGTTCCCCGGCGCGCGTGATGGTGCCCAGGGAAAGAAGGCTATCGTGGTGGGTTCATGCAATTCAGGCCATGATATCGCGCAGGACTACGTCGAAAAGGGATACGACGTCACCATGGTGCAGCGCTCGACCACCTGTGTGATCTCCTCCGAGGGCATCACCGAGATCGGCCTCAAGGGACTCTACGAAGAAAATGGACCGCCCACGGAAGATGCTGATCTTCTTCTGCATAGCATGCCGTCCGCGGTACTCAAAGGCGACCAGGTCTCTATCACACGTGCCCAGAATAAGATGGATGCGCAGATCCTAGACGGCCTCCGACAAGCTGGCTTCCAGCTCGACATGGGCCCTGACAACGCAGGGTTGCTGATCAAATATTTCCAGCGCGGGGGTGGATATTACATCGATGTGGGAGCTTCCAAGCTGATCGCCGAGGGTAAAATCAAGATCAAGCAGGGCCAAGAGATCGTCCAAGTCCTACCGCATGGCTTACGATTTGCCGATGGGTCTGAACTAGATGCCGACGAGGTTGTCTTCGCTACGGGCTACCAGAATATGCGGACGCAAACGAGAGCCATCTTCGGAGACGAGGTTGCCGATCTAGTGCGTGATGTCTGGGGCTTCAACGAAGAGGGCGAATTCAGGACCATCTGGCAGAAGACGGGACATGCTGGATTCTGGTTCCACGGCGGAAATCTGGCATTGTGCAGGTATTACTCGCGGCTTCTGGCCCTGCAGATCAAGGGCATCGAGGAAGGGTTGTATAATTACGACGAGAAGTAAGGGCTGTCTGTCTACATGTATATCTGGCTATGCTTCTTGGGTGTACGGGTAGTCTAGTCTATGTAGGTGAATACTGACGGCTCATAATCAGGAACCCCGCATAAAACCTCGTTTGCGAAGAGGAGGCTTCTCGCCCTTCTTCTTGGAAACCTCCCTCTCCTCCTCACCGTCATGGACGACATAGCGGTCCTTCTCCCTCTCTGCTTTGCGCTCGCTGCGCTCCGTTTTCCATCGCATGAAGTAACAACAGAACGGAAATAGTGCTGTGCCGACGGCAGCCCAAACGAACAGGATACCAAAGTTGAGGCCGATTTTGGAGTGCAGGTCGAAAAGGATCTGACGACTTCCCTCGACGATCTGATGCAGCGGCCAGGCGTAGCCCCATCGATAAAAGCCAGGGGCGAGATCTAGGCTGTAAAAACTGGTGCTTACGTTGGTGATGACCCAGAAGACAAGCCACAGAGCCGTCCAAGGCATGCCAATGATCATGGCGACGTTCTCGCAGGCGAGACCGAGTCCTACCATGCCGACAAAGTTGAGCATCCAGTAGACGGGGAAGCTTCCGTGGCCATATGCGGTCGTACCCTCAGGGGGAGGCGAGTAGACTGAGCTGGATGGGCCAGCGGTGAAGTTGATCTGGAAGGCCAATGATATGAGCGAGTAGATGAGGGAAATGAATATGTAGGAGACGACGGTAGCGAGCCACCTCCAGATGATGAACTGCCAAAAATGGAGGGGCGGGTGGCCTTGCGGTTGGATGTATTTCTGCTGCACGTTAGACTTGCGCCGCATGCAATCTTTGGGACACCAATACTACTCACCATGTGGATGGGTAGGAAGAAGGAGAAGGAGAAGAATGCCATGATAATCAGGTAGATTAGCCCGATGCTCACGGCCGGAGTGACCACAGCCGGTTGGAATGGCCTCAAGTCATACTGCAGGGGAGCAACGGCTGGATTCACGGCAGCTGAGGCACTCGCCAGATTCTCTCTGCTCAGAGAAGTATTGGACATGATCATCTGACTCCACATGGGTCCAAAGGACGAGCTGAACCTCTTGCTGAACTGCTGCATCTGGGGTACAATATACTGCGACACGGTGCTCTCGTCTCGCGCCGTCTGGATGATCATCTGCACTGCCCCTGAGGGGTCATACGATGAGTTGCCGGTCTCGACAGCTTGCTGCAGGAGGGCGGTTGCGTTGGGATTGACGACGATAGCTGCCCAGGAGTCCCAGTCGTAAACGGCCTGCCTTACTGCCAAAGGATCATTGCCGAATTCCTGAGGAGTCTTGATAACATAGCCGAGGGAGGGCTCTGACCCTTTGCGTATCTCTTCGATCACTTGTCTGACGCCTGGACCGATGACGGGGCTGACATTGTCAAAAGGCGCCACCTGTCCGTCAAAGTCGACCACATGAACGGCAAGTGCGCCCATGTTCTGCTCGACTCTGAAGAGGACGGCCCAGTACAACGACAAAACGGCGATGATGGCGACCATCAGGATCAGAACTGCTCGGGATCAGCGCCTGCTGAGAGAGGGGTGTTGGGTCCATCGTACCTGTCCTGGCCCAGAGCACTATCACGTGGGCTCGAACTTTTCGCATATGAGGGTGCCAAAATCCCACAGCGCGATGGGGCGGCTGGTGTTTGTGGCCGGTGGCCTGTTCGGCCTCGCCATCTGGGTTGTCATGGATCGTCATGATCAGAGGTTGTTATCTTCGCGATGACTGTGTAAAATGTTGAAAGCGAACGAGACTGAAGAGTTGGAAGAGCATTTTTATTCCAGACATGAGCATCTATTACGCCTCGCCGTTGCTTCTCAAACTTCCCTTCTGGTCGCGGATCCGAACAACCGGATGGTGATGTCACGAAGTCCCATAGACTAGACCGGCGCCGTCAAGTGGACGCCTCTACTAGTCGTACTTCTGGAGCGGTGCTGTAAGCGCGTCACTTCGCGTGTCTGCCGGACATAACGCATGAGAAGGGGTCATCACCCATTTTTCCCGACAGCATTCGTTCAATTGCTTACTCCAGGTCGTCGAGTCGAGACCGTGGCGACCGTGGTAGATTTGTCACGACGTAGGTAGGCAGATTGGACCTGTGCGCTGCTTTCCGCAACCCACTACGAGCTTGGAGGAAGACAACAATTAAGCTTCATTTGATGTGCGAAGCGCCTTGCATGGAACATTTCGAATGCTGGTTCTGGCCAGCTCCCGGGCGGCCGCGGGCGGCTGAGGTCAACTTACTCATGCCAGCGAGGCGTCGCCGCCCACGTTACCCGCCGGCAGCTGATCAATTGCCTAGCGCTACAGTACCAGTAGGAGCCATCGGCTATTGAACGTGAGTACTTCACGGCCCCGTTTCCTGTGACCTCGATATGTCACCTATTGGATACGTGTCGTGAAATTCCCTCCGTGGGACTCACATGAGGACTATTCTGCTGACACTGTCGCATCTACCTGGTGGTGTAGACGTCGCGCGTCCTAGAAGATGCTGTTACTGGGGGCTAGAGACGGCGCTGGGCAAAGCAGCAACAACTTGAACTGAAGACAGACAGCCCCAGCACCTGTGGGTACCGATTCCGCTTCAATAGCCGATAAAGGTCGGCGGCGCTCCCCCCGACGGAGAAACCGATTCCCCTCAATAGAGCTCCTCCCAAATGCCACTGATGAGCTCGGGGATTCCGCCGTCGGGCGAGGGCCGGTCCTCAAAAGAATCCCCAGGGTCCTTGGCAACCCGTCGGCACGATTCAATACAATTACAGCAAGATTCCCAGTCACGTCAAATCCCAGGAAAAGTAGACACATTTGTGAGGACCGCTCAACACACCTAATCCATCCATCATGTCTCCCAACGGCACCAAGAAGAACCGCGCCCTGGCCATTGTCGATGCGGCTGCCGAGGGTGGCTACGCCGTCGCTGCCATGTGCTGCTACAACGTCGAGGGCATTATCGCTTCGGTCCGCGCAGCAGAAGCGAAGAAGTCACCCATCATCATCCAGCTCTTCCCCTGGGCCATCGAGTACGCCGACGGCCTCCTGCTGCACGCCGCCAAGGAGGCAGCCGACAAGGCGTCCGTCCCCGTAGCCGTCCACATGGACCACGCACAATCACCCGAGATCATCAAGCGGGCAGCCGAGCTGGGCGGCTTCGACGGCATCATGGTCGACATGAGCCACTACGAGAAGGAGGAGAACCTTGCCAAGACCAAGGAGCTGACGGCATACCTGCACGAGCGGGGGATCATCGCCGAGGCCGAGCCCGGCAGGATCAACGGCGGCGAGGACGGCGTCCAGGACACGGGCGATCTCGAGAGCATCCTGACCACGCCCGAGCAGGCGGAGGAGTTCCTCGCGTGCGGTATCGACTGGCTCGCACCGGCCTTTGGCAACGTCCATGGCAAGTACGGGCCCAAGGGACCCCAGCTGGATCTCGACCGCCTGAGCAGAGTCCACGCCGCGACCAAGGGCAGGGTGAACCTGGTGCTGCACGGCGCGGGCGGCTTCGACGACAAGTTCTTCGGCATCTGCATCAAGCACGGCATGGCCAAGTGCAACATCAACGACGCCATGAATGACAAGTTCACCGATGTCATGAGGGAGAAGGCCGGCCGCATCCCCCTGACGACACTCCTGGAGGAGGGTACTTTGGCGATGCAGAAGGCGGTGGAGCAACATATTGACTGGATGGGATCTGCAGGAAAGGCATGATGTTGGTTTAATCTTCCATGTATCTACGAAGTAAAGAAGAAGGGGAAAATGAGATCATGAGACAAACAACCGAACCCTCATATTCCGTGTTGCGGTGATGCCCACAAACTGCTTGGGCAATGGACGCCGTCTTTTGGCAAACAGGGTATGTTCTACGCAGTTAAATGTTTGCTCAGGTAAGTGCTCACCATTGTCACCATGGTCGTGTATGTTTGCATATAACCATTGTTTGATCTTTTGAATTCTACTCGTGGGGATATCATTACACATTGACTACTCGCCCCTACTGGCTCTCCAGCGTCTCCTTGAAGTCTCGCACAATGTCATCGAACGAGTTATCCCTCTTGAAGCCCAGATTCAGCGCCCGCGTGTTGTCGAACTTGGAGGGCCAGGTGTACAGGATGGCCTTGACGGCCTCGTCGTCCTCCTCGGAGATGTGCTTCAGCTTGTCCTCTCCACCGACCCTGGCGAGCGAGTCCAGCATGTCCTGCACCGTCACCCTGATGCCGGGCAGGTTGATGGCGCGGTCGTACTTGGGAAGGGCGTCGTCGGACAGGCTGAGGGCGTGGATCAGGTTGTTGATGAGCGTGCGCGGTGAGCTGAGAGAGTGGGCGAAGGCGCGGTCCTTGAGGGGCAGGACGCAGGGCATGCCCTGCATGGGCTCGCGGATCATGCCCGAGAGGAAGGAGGAGGCGGCGGCGGTGGGCTTGCCGGGCCGTACGGAGATGGTGGGCAGGCGGACGATCCAGCCGTTCAGGAAGCCGCGGCGGGTGTAGTCGTTGAGGAGGTACTCGCAGATGATTTTCTCAGCGCCGTAGGAGGACTCGGGCGTGGGGTGCATGGTCTCGGTGACGGGCTCGACCACCTTGCCGCCGTACACGGCCTGGCTCGACGTGTAGATGACCTTGACGCCGGGGCACTTGGCGCGGAGGACGTTGAAGAAGGCCCGCGTGGCATCGAGGTTCACCCGCATGCCGAGCTCAAAGTCGGCTTCGGAGCCGGACGACATGATGCCGTGGAAGACAAAGGTCGCGTCGAGGTCCTTGTCGATGACCTTGTCCGAGTCTGTCAGGAGATCGGCCTTGATCGTGGTGGCCTTGTCTGCCCACTTGACGCCTGCGGGCACGGGAGGCTCGTGGATGTCTGTGAGGACGACGGTGTACTTGCCCTGCTCGTCGTTGAGCAGGGTCTTGGCGAGGGCCTGGCCCACGAAGCCGGCAGCACCAGTGATGAGAACCTTCATGTTGACGAGAGGAGTATGTGATGCGGTGTATGATGTGACGAGGATCTAGTGGCCGCTGAAAGGGAATGAGAACCGGGAAAGTCAAGATGCAATGCTGCCCCTCAGTGTATTCTTAGTTGGAGAAACGCGGGGCAGCTCCCATTAAAGGGACTCACTTCAAGGGTTGGGCGGTGTTCATTCCGCGGCCGATCCCCCAGCACGCATCGCCCCCGCCGGCATCTCTGCGTGGGGAGGAGCCGGAAGTTTCTCCGGACTGCGGAGTAGATCGCTCGGCGTCGTCGCCGGTGGCACGCGCGACATGCAAAACCCCGGGACCCTCGCCGACAGACCGGAATGGGCCCACTCACCGTGCCTCGGATGAACGGGGAGACCAAGAAAAGGCATGAGGCAAAAAAAAGCACGAGTGGTATTATGTTACGTTGACGCACCCCAGTCAAACTCGCCCTGCGGGAAGTGGTTGTTTCCCATGAAAGTCTCGTCGGATCCGTACTCCAGCAAGCCGACGAGACTGTCCAGATCCATGTTGTATATCATGTCGTGCATGCCCTCGCCCATCTGCTCCGTCGCAAAGTCCGCCGCAGCCCCCGTCCCCCTTGGCACCTCCATCTTCGTGGTGGCATGAGGGTTTGTCCCGATTCCGCCGTTTGCCCCCGAGTCGTCAGGCGCCGTGACGCGCTGCAACATCTCCCGGATGCCTGCAACGATGAGTCTGCTCAGATGCTTGTCACTGACCTGCTCGGCGACCTCGGTCAGCATGTCGGCTGACCTCTCCGTGAGTGAGATGACCTCTGCCGTATTCAGGCCGAGCCCCAGTGCCTGTGACAGACTGTCGCCGCCCCGTCCCCAGATGATGGCCATCTTGAGAAGGAAAGTGGCGCAGAAGGCGACCATGGCGTACGTAAACAGCGGCACGCCCTTGAGATTAGTCCGCAGATCGGGCGACGTCAAGATGTGGACGAGGGTGCTCATGGCGGACGAGATGGCCGTCATGGCCGCTTCCCGCCTGTTGAGCCAAAGCGGCTCGTTGCTCGGCCAGCGGACACCACGGAGAGCTAGGGAATTCAACTGGAAGCGCGCAAAGTGGTAGAACATGACGACGCCCATGGATGGGTAGGCCCCGATACCGGGGCTGTCGAGCGAACGGGGCTGCCACACCAGACGCCACTGCTCGATGGCGATGTTGAACATGCGCAGCTTGTCGAGATCCTGCTCGCTCAGGGCCTGGTTCTGATCGCTGCCGAACTCGAGGAACGCCTCGGACAGAATCTTGAACAGGGCGACTTGGGCAGAGATGCGGATGTCTCCCTGGGAGAACGATGGACTCTCCAAGAACCGCTCCACGCCCTTGACCGCGGCGTCGTCGTACATGGCCGAGGGCCGCCCGTAGAGTATGCTAAAGTGCCGATCGCACACGTACAGGGAATACCATAAACGCACGCGCTCGTGATGTCTGACGTCGCCATTGAGAAGTTTCTGGAAGGATTGGTGAATGTTCATTTCGGCCGCCATCCTTACAGCCTGACCCACGAGCCTCCAGCTCAGATTGGGCAGGTAGAAGGCGCCGAGGCAGAGCCCCCGGATGTCGTCGATATTCTGCCCTCGCGACAGAGAGGAGTTGCTGGCGAGAGAGACAAAGGCATCGTAACACCGCTGGAGCGTCTCTGCGCGATCTGGAGAGTGCAAGGCCGCTACTGTGAAGATGGCCGTCGACAGCAATATTGACCCCCGGCGCACAGTCTCGAGTGTCTGGTGGGGGAAGATGACGCCTCCCCAGAGGAGGGGGTGGTGGTTCCCCATGTACCGAGCGAAGAGCAGCTCACCCTCCTCAAGAGTGATGATGCCCTTGGCGATGAGGTCCTCGTCGATGGGCGTGGTCTGGCGAGAGAAGGGCGCGCCATGAGTTGGTTCGCTTGTCCTGGTGAGCTCATACAGATTCCTCATGGGCACCGGGACGAGGCCAGGGTCGTCGCCCTGTCTATCCGGAGATGGTTGCCTGGACTCCCTCATGTCGATGGGGGCGATGGCGGCATTGGAGACACTGCCGAGGGCTGAGTCGGTCGGGCTGGTGGAAGCCGCCTTGAGCGAGTCGACATTGAAGTTGGCGAGATCCGGCAGCTTGTCCCGCTGGAGCAGAGCTGCTACCGCGGCCTGAAGTTGGCTGATCTGTGCCGACGCCTGAGCTTTCCACCTGCTTGAGGTGTTAGTAGGCAGGGCAGCATCAATCAGAAAGCGACAGGATTCAGCTCACGCATTGTCTTCGTCGAGAATCCTCTGCGCGGGGTCATGCGGCATGCACTCGATGCCACTCCGCAGGCACCGGGCGCAGGCGAGCTCACCTCGCCTGACCTCACATCGGATCTTGAGTCTCTTGCACTCGGAGCCTACAGGTAGACGAGGGCGAAGGTTAGTCGGGCCAATGTTCTCGGCTCCACGAGGGGTTCGGGTCGGCTCCTCTCACAAGCTCTCACGCGTGGCCCCCGGGGCCCCCGAGGCCGGGGCCCGGAGAAGCTGCCGGTAGTCTCTGCGCGGGATGATCCTTTCTCGGACATGATCGGGGGGTCCAGTGTGCAAGTCGCTAGGGAAGCCGGCTATGCGGCAGGCGACAACGGAAGGAGACAGGAGACGCTTCTCCACGAAGAAGCTGGGGGGTGGCAGGAGACGCTGACGATGGAAGCAATTTGGAGAGGGAGCAATGGTTGAGGATCTCCTCAGGCACAGCGCAGACGGCGACACATTTGGTGACTGTCCAGTGGGTCGAAAGGGGGCAGGAGCCATGCGGGGAAGGCTTCCTTCCCCCATTCCCAGAGGAAAACCTCCTTCCAAGGTGCGGAGATGCTATTGGAGCTGGCAGCGTTGTTGAACTGGGTTCCAGCCTGTTCGCCTCGCCTCCAAACTCCATGACCCCCGCTGGAGGGCCGAAAGGGGCATGGCACATGGGGGCTACGAGGAGCTAGCAAGGCCTAGTCCTGTAGCGTCTTCCCCCAGAAGACCCCCGAGAGCTCCCACGCGATGCCCTGAGCGCCGCCACAGGCCACAGCCTAGGGCCACGCCTCGCCGGGCAGGTTTTGATCCAGTAGTGGGGGTCACCCTACGCCTGCTTTCCTCGTTACCAAAGACCCTCGCGTGACCACCAAGGAAACATGTCACGAAACGGTCCCGTCGTTCCTGCAATGCGCCTTTGAGCGCACATCTCGTTGTCATTCGACGCGAGTGCATACTACCCCATGGAAGCCTGCTCTTGTACCCGGGTCAGCAACTTGCCGCTTGCCAGCCCATTTCTCATGTTCATCAACACCAGCAGCTCCATTGATTCCTAGAGAGCCGTACGTCAGTGGGGTGAGATGCCAAGGATGGACACGAGTGTGCAGACTGACCCTTGTCTCCATGGTCATGGTGCCGATATGGGGCAACAGGAAGGCTCTGGGGTTGGCGACCAGCCCTGGATGGACCTGGGGTTCGTTCTCGAACACGTCGAGTCCGACGCTCCAAATCCTGTCTCCGTCATCAAGCGCCTCGGCCAGGGCCGCCTCGTCGATGAGCTTCCCGCGCGCCGTGTTGACGATGGTGACGCCTTTCTTCATCCTGGCCAGCTCCTCCCGACCGATGATGTGCTCTGTTTTCTTATTCAGACTCAGGTTGAGACTGAATACGTCGCTCGTCGACAGCAGCGTCTCAAAGTCTACATACTCGGCGCCCGCCTCCAGCTCGGGGGAGAGCCGACTCCGGTTGTGGTACTGGATCTTCATGCCAAAGGCGCGAGCCCGAGCCGCCACCGCACGCCCAATACTGCCCATGCCCAAGATCCCTAGAACCTTGCCGTGAGGGTCGTGTGCCATTGGCAGCTGTGTCTTGCCCCATTGGCCCTGTCGAAGCGCGGTGAGAGAAATGTTCGCCAGTCGGAGGGCGCCCAGCATGAGGAAGATGGCCGTGTCCGCCGTGGCACCGTCGACAGCTTGCGGCGTGTTGGACACTTGGATGCCTGGTACGTACGCAACCCATTTAGTCAATCGCAGGCGTGGACGAGTCCGGATTTCATACCTCTCTTGGTGCACTCGGCGACATCGATGTTGTCATATCCAGCACCATTATGGCAGATGTACTTCAAGGATCCAGGGAGACGATTGACGAGCTCCTGGTCGAATGGCCCTGTAACCTGAGATTGATCAGTTTTGGCCCAGTCACCTTCAGGGTTGCTGCGCTGACTTTGACAGAATCGTTACTTCGGTACAGGGCGACCACGTCGTCAAAATCCCCTTGATCACATCGCCGAAGGAACTCTGACCTGGAACCGGTTCGGAACTCCTACTTGGGTCAGACATTGCATTGCACAGTCATGGAGAGACCTACCTTGAGCTGGGCAATGCCGTCAATTTCCTTCAGGCTCTGCCATTGCTGCTCGACAAAGTACAAGTCCCCGATGAGGAGGAGAGATCCGTTGGTGACCATGGTGTTCTTCGGCCCGCGAGTTCAACGATCGTAGCCAAGGGTATCAAACAGGCATTCACAAAGAAAGAGGCCAGCTTTGAGTAATGCGGCCGGCATGCCCCGGGCGGACACTGTCATCTTTTCCGGTCTGGCACCGAAAGCCGATCAGCAGGAGAGGGGTCGACGGCGGCGCGGCGCCTTTGCCGACGCTTTGCGGGCATGTTGCCGATGTGGGGTCCAAATGAAGACATGCTGCCACCACGCCCGTCACAGAAGGAAGTCCATGAGTAACAAGCGCTTCATTTTATTTTGTACCACTCAAGTGATCACGAGGCACAACAAAACCCAAGTCAAGTCTGCGTGCTACGGCCACTCTTGTCCTCTCCTCCTCCCTCGTATCGCGAGTGCGGCAACGTGGGCCTCACCTATTCACACCCTCCGTGTCCGCGATTCGGATCACCATCTTCTTGCCACGAACAGTCCCCTCCTTCAGGCCCTTCAGCGCACCCTCGAGGCCTCCAAGTCCACCCTTGACCACCTCGTGAGGATGAGGGGTGAACCAGCCCTGGGCGAGACCTCGGGAGAAAGCCTGACCCCAGATGAGACCAAACAGCTTCTCCTCCTCTGATTCTCCGCTCACCATCCCGACGCTGGTGACGACGACATCCACGCTCTTGTCGGCCTCGCTGTAGTCTTTACCAGGAAGGACCACGGTCAACCGGGGCCTACGACCACTTGCGTCCGGTGGCCCGGCCACCACCTGGCTGAGCAGCTTGAAGGTGTTGCCCTCGGACACGCAATCGTAGACATCATAGGCCCGGCCGTCCTCGACGCCAGCCTCCTTGATAGCGCCCTTGATGGCATCTACCAGCTCGCCCTCCGACTTGTACGCCGTGTAGTCGACGATACGGTCACCCTTGCTCGCGTTCAGGAACGGCACGACGAACTCGCTGTTCTTGCTGCCCACGGCGATGATGGGGTGAATGCCTGCGAACTGCGCGAGCTTAATGCCGAACGCGCCGACGGCCGTGCTCGCGCCGTAGATGACCAGGGGCCTCCGTGTGCCGTCTTTCGCGGCCTTCTTGGCTACGTTGTCCCATGGCGACGGGAACTCGAGCTGATGGAAGATGGCCACGGCGGCGGTATATGCCGCGAGAGGGATCGTCGCGGCGTCCTCGAAGGACAGTGCCTCGGGGATGGGGAAGGTCAGGAACTGCGGCGCGATGGCGTACTCGGCAAAGGAGCCGTGGGCAGAGCGCATGATGTGGAAGGCTGCGACGCGGTCTCCCGGGCGGAAACCCTGGACATCGGCCCCGATGGACTCGATGATGCCGGCGATGTCGTCGCCCGAGTTTGTCGTCTCATTCAGCCAGTGAGGTACCTTCCAGTCTTTCGGGTTGGTGCCTGTGATGTCATTAGGGATCAGATTCGATTGGATGCGCGGAACGTGAACCTGCCTGATACGATGACCTTGATCAGAATCTCGCCGGGACCTGGTTTCGGGAAGGGCGAGTCCACGATCTTGACAGTGGTGGTGGGGTCCACGATGGCCTCCTTCATTGTCGTCATGATGACTTGAGCTCGGTCGCAAGATGATTGCAGAGGTGCGTATGGTGTAATCTGTCAATGGTGAGGAATGTATATGTCTACCAGCCAAGGGTGTATGGAGAGAATCGAGAACTCTGGATTGCCTTAAGTATTTGCTATTGTGGTGATGAGGCCCTGTTTCTCATCTTGGCTGGAGCTCAAGCTGACAAAACAGAATCGACATCGGGGTGTCGATGGAGTCCGACAATGGCGTAATCGATCCGAGGTCTAACGTCCCGGCCCCATCACTGCCTTTAGCGGGGCATTCTCTGCGCCTATTCTCGAAGATACCAATCATTTCCAAATCGAGCTGTAAGTGAGGCGTACTTTCCATGATCGATGGTACTGGGCGGGTGGCGGCTTGGTGGTGTCGATCGGATCGTGGGTGCAGAAAAAGACTCTTTGTCAGGACGATTCACCCCACCAGCCACCTCATTTGACCATTTGCTCACCTGGGTACGTTTTTCCGGGTTAGCAGTCCTCGACAGGCGCTTCAACAAACCAACATGGCTGAGAGGCGAAGGGTATGTAGCCACAGCCAAAAATGGTGGCGTGGAGCAGGTCGAATTGAAGGTGTGAATATGTACATCTCAAGAGTAAAATAAGTCTTAATCCTCCCCATTCAAACCACCGAATCATTCGATGGCTCAATATGATTACCCCATTATCATTTGTGGTCGGCCGTTACGCTCTTCATCGCGTGCATTACGCGCTTAGAACTTGAGTGTCTGGCCGGCGGTGCCGACGACCTTACTCTTGACGTTGCCCTTGCCGAAGACGGAGTAGCTGTAGGGCACCTTGCTGGAGCCGAAGGAGCCGAGGGGCGCCGTGTTCTTGCTACCACCGTACGAGACGTCCGAGACGGTGACGTAGCCAACCTCCTTGGAGTCCTCGGAGATGATGGCCTTGTTGTGCGAGTTCTCCCAGACGGACGACTCGACGCGGACCTGGGCGCCCATGCGCGAGTTGATGCCCGAAGCGATGAGCTTGTTGAAGTAGTTGTTGAACATGTGCACGGTGCCGAAGCGGACGAGGGGGTTACGCGAGTTAACGTTGTTGAAGTAGTTGTTGGCGTAGGTCACGCGGAGCTTGCCCTTGTCGCTGGTGTTGCTGTCGCTGTGACCGATCAGGGTCGTCTTCCACTGAGAGGGTTGTTAGTACAGGCCGAAGCAGCGCCGTCACAGGGGATGGGTCACTCACGTGGTCGTGGATGTAGCTGTTCGAGACGGTGACCCAGTCAGAGCCGTGGGTGATGTCGATAAGGCCATCGTAGGTGTCCTTGCCGTCGTTGAGGGAGGAGGAGAGGTCGCAGTGGTCGATCCAGACGTTCTTGGAGTTCTGGACACCGATGGCGTCGCCGTTGGCATCCTTGACCTTCTCGATCTTCATGTTGCGGACGATAACGTTCTTCTGGTCCTTGATGTAGAGGCCAACGCCGCTAAGCTTGGAACCAGAGGCACCGATGATGGTCTTGTCGGAGGCCACGCGGACCTTGTAGCTGCCGGAGATGGAGCCCTTGACGACGATGTTGCTCTTGCCGCTGGCTTCGGCAGCCTTGGTGAACTGGGCCAGGGTAGAGACGGTAGTGGTCGAGCCGCCCTTGCCGCCGGTGGTTCCGCCGTTGGTCGCGGCGTAGCCAATGTTGCACGAGTCGGTAACAGAGGCACGCTTCTCAAGGGCGAGGGTCTGATCCTCGTTGATGGTAGGGGTGGGGGCAGCAGCCACAAAGCCCACAAGGGCGAGGTTGAGGATGTTGGAGAACTTCATGATGAAGGTGCGGACTGGTTACTTCTTGAGAGAAAGATATTCTGCGAGGTAGTTGTCAAGTGTGATTGTATGAAGTCAACTACAGAAGCCAGTCCGTGAGTGACAAGAGAATTGAATGTAAAGAGCGAGGGTAAAAGAGTGTGAAAGGTCAAAGAGTGACTGCTGGAAGGTGAGGACGAAGAGGGCAGACATCAGAGAGCCTACGATGGTGGATGCCTCTTATGATAGAGAACCTCGCGTGAGGCTTGAGAGATTCAACTGCTTGGACGAGTCTCTATTGGTCCGGCCACTGCCGTGTCCAGGCTCCTTTGCCTCCGTTGAACCTCCTGGCCTCGGACGAGCGTGGGGATGCATCGGAAATGAATATCTCGGCATCGTGTGCGGCTTGGTGACTCCATCACCATAACTTTCCCCAGTCCGAGCCCTTCTGAGTTATCAAGGTCAATCGACGAGGGGATGTTTGACATTGCTGCAATGTCACCCTGCGCAAGGGTACCCCCGAACGATCTCATGTCGGCGGGCGACGACGGCTGCAGCATCATTTAGAACGCCATATTTGTTGGTGGAAGAGGCTTTGGAGCTGACGACGACTCTTGATAGCGCTTACCGTCTCGGGGTATGTTCTCGCGGGGCCAGGATGTGCGGCCCCTGAACTTGGTCCGATGGGCCGGCAATGGCCCTCCTGGGAAGGGGTTCGGAAAAGTTCCAGATGCACCCAAGACCATACCAAGAAAGTCCCAAGACGTTCTCGCTCCGTCCATTGGAGGAATCGCCGGCATCAACAAGGATGACGGCCGTCCTCGTGTCTTAAGCATAATTTATTACGGACACAAGCTCGTCAAGCCTTTTGATCGGGGTCACTTTGAACGTCTTATATTATGGGCATTTGTGGGCTTCGGCCCAGCCCGAAGGGAACATAGCTGACCCCGGGTTTATCGACGGCAGTCCAGTAGCGACAAGACCACTGCTGGTTTTGGTTGGGTGGATCGATCAATTGAGGCTGTGTCGTCGATCGCGACCTGTCTTTCTACATACAATCCGGGGGGCGCTCAGAAGGAGGCTCTGCTGAATTCCCCCAACCCATGAACTTCAATACAACAACATCGTACAAGTAGGCCATCTTTCCGACCACGGCAAGCTCTGCCTAGCGCGAGGAACACCTCCCCATCTCGGGCAAGCAGTCGAGACAACCTGGTGCCCCTTCAATCTGCGCATGGGGCCTGAAATGAATGCCAAGCGCGTGCTAAGTCGGATGAGGGCCGGAGCACGCCCTATTCCAGAATCCTGGCCCAGGGTGCCCATCTGACGCAAAGATTTGGCGAGATCAGATGGTTGCCAGAAGGAATGGCTCGGATCTGGCTGGTGGTGATTCGTGGAGCTTCCGGGCGAGGCAAGCCGACGAGGCAACTCGTAGACTCACAATAGATCATGCAAGTTGTAAGGGTTCCGAGGGAGGCACGTATGATACGGAGCCCTGTGCGGTTCGCAAAGGAACGCCACGAACATCTCGACGAGGGCGTTCCAGACGATGCGATGCCACATCATGGCGCGCGACTCGCCTTCGGCCTGGGGTCGAATTTCTTGCCATCGTATTTTGTCGTTAGCATCCGCTTCATGTCCCTCCTGACGGCGAATTGTGATCCTGCACAAGGTGAAGGCAAGGATCAGCCAGGACTCGTGGACGATCGAGTCCCCCCACCGCTCTCCAGCGGCGCATATCAAGGCGTCCTGTCGAGACAGTACAGCCGCTTCGACTTTACCCGTGTCTACCGAGTACCGAAAGAGGTAGCCCACCGTGTACCGAGAGAGGTGGTTCACCGTGTACGGAAGGTCGTCCGGAATGTCCAAACCCATCGGAATGGCGTTGTCGAATAAGGCCTCGTCCGCCTCGAGAAGAAGCCGTCCGTCCACCATGTGAGTACCAAGGAGGTCTTTACCTTCAAACCATACGTCTCGCAGCCGCAGCAGAGACAGCTCATCGACGGGCAAGCGCTTCAGTGGCAGTCCCGTGTCCCAGGTGCGCTCCTTACCCAAAGGGATGCCCCTCGCGTTCGTCAAGAGCTGGGAGTCAAGGCATTGGGAACTGGTGATGTCTGACGGGGTGATAGTCGTCAACTTGAGACAGAGCTTCGAAAGGACATGACGGCCTTTGCATCCATTTGAGCAGAATCCCACATGGATCGGTAGACTGCCGGCGAGACGGCGACAAGTATAGAGAGATGACGTGATGCGAATCAAGTCAGTCCTGGGGTTGCACAGAGAGCTTGGGACGTATTTGCAAAGCAGGTAATAGTCCGCTCGTAGAATCCGGGCCCATTCCTGCCGCGCCTCCTGACAGGCCAGGACAAGGCGAGGCGTGGGGATGTGTCGTGGTGCAGTAAAGTCAAACGCTTTCCAGGAGACTTCAATCACAGACAGCTTGCCCCCAGATAGCTGGTACGTCTCTTCACGAAGAGCAAGATACCATATCATGGATCTGATCTCGGAGGGGAGATTTGGGAAAAGGGTGAAGTTGCCCATCGTGACAGGAAGTCGGGCACCAGTGGATAGAGTAGGTGATGTCAAAAGCTTTGCTATTCAATTGTGAGTACCAAATCAGACCGTCATAGAGATCTCCTCTGGAGACGAACCTGATCAAGCGGAGGAAAGGTCCAATAGGGTTTGAGAGACCAGATACTGCCCACTGTTCGACGAGCATGTGGCCTGGAAGTCCGGGTAGGCCAAGGAGATGTCGAAGCCAAGGGCAGTGGTGAAGGACTTCGGATAGGCAGCAGAGCATCAAAGAGACGCTGGAAATCAATTGCCTCTTTGAAATCTGCCAGAAAGATGTCAAAGCAGACAAGTGGCCCTGGTGTGAGGATGCTAAAGCGATGAAGGTTTGAGCACACTCAAGTGTTCCAGCACGAAAAGAGGTAAGTACTGCAGCAAGAGGATGAAAGGTACGAAATAATTCCTGTGGCATTCAAAACAAAGATACACTGACGACTCAGCGGCCCTTTCCCATTTGTTCTCGGCGCTCTCCACCGGTTCCTGGATGCGAAGCAGCATCTTGCATCAATTCACCCAGATACCTGAAAGCCAAAGGCGGCTCATATAGTCGTGGACAGTTCAAAAGAGACACGTGCACTTTTTCAAAGGCATTTAGTATCTTGGATAGTTGATGCATGCCAGAGCAACATTCATCTTAGAGTGCCCTCAACACCAAGACTTCAATGGACGACAACATCGTGAGATCATCCTGCGTTATGATGAGTAAGCAGGCTGATAAGATACGGCGGCTTCCTTTCTGCCGAGCGGCTAAACATCGGCCCATTACTTTTCTCTCTGGGCCGAAGGAAAACATCGGAAGCCGAGCAACCAAGCAGCGAAGACCGAGCCGGGGCTCCACCAATGGAGAGGCAGGTCCAATGGCAGCGCCGGAAGGGTGCGAAATGCCGCAAGCAAGTTCCTGTTCCGACCCGAGATGCAAGGCCAATGTGAACTCCGACGACTTGCTTCAATCCACTCTTTTTTCCTCCGTCTACAGCAACAATCCTGCCGTCGTACAGTCCTCCACGATCCTCCTTGCCATTGACGCTCACCTCCGCCCTACCCCAAGACGACAAGACTACGACTGGACACGATGTTGACCCGAGGATCCTCGAGAACCGCGCAGGTACGTTCACATGCTCGCATGACGTCGGTAGAGAGACGCCCCCAGACACGTGCTGTGGAGAGGCCTTGGGCCGAGGGGGCAGGAAGGAGACCGAGAGGACACGCAAGAGGACACCGACGGGTGCCATTGACTTGACAAGGCCAGACGCTGACATGCTCGACAGCTTCTGCGCTCCTCGGCTGCGGCCGCTGCCCAGCAGCCCATCGTTCCCCGCGCTGGTTACGCGACGATCCAGTCCGACATCTTCAAGCCCACAAAGTTCGGCGGCAAGTACACCGTCACCCTGATCCCCGGTGACGGTATCGGTGCCGAGGTCGCCGAGAGCGTCAAGACCATCTTCAAGGCCGACAATGTCCCCATTGAGTGGGAGCAGGTCGACGTCTCCGGTGTCGACGCCACCTCCGAGCGCACCGAGGACCTCTTCCGCGAGTCTGTCGCCTCGCTGCGCCGCAACAAGCTCGGCCTCAAGGGTATCCTCCACACCCCCATCGCCCGCTCCGGCCATCAGTCCTTCAACGTCGCCATGCGCCAGGAGCTCGACATCTACGCCTCCATCTGCCTGATCAAGAACATCCCCGGCTACGAGACCCGCCACAAGAACGTCGACCTCGCCATTATCCGCGAGAACACCGAGGGCGAGTACTCCGGCCTCGAGCACCAGTCCGTCCCCGGCGTCGTCGAGTCCCTCAAGATCATCACCCGCCAGAAGTCGGAGCGCATCGCCAAGTTCGCCTTCAACTTTGCCCTGGCCAACTCCCGCAAGAAGGTCACCTGCATCCACAAGGCCAACATCATGAAGCTGGCCGACGGTCTCTTCCGCTCCACCTTCCACCAGACCGCCAAGGAGTACCCCACCCTCGAGGTCAACGACATGATCGTCGACAACGCCTCCATGCAGGCCGTCGGCCGCCCCCAGCAGTTCGACGTCATGGTCATGCCCAACCTTTACGGCGGCATCCTGTCCAACATTGGCGCCGCCCTCGTCGGTGGCCCCGGTCTCGTCCCCGGCTGCAACATGGGCCGTGACGTCGCCGTCTTCGAGCCCGGCTGCCGCCACGTCGGCCTCGACATCCAGGGCAAGGACCAGGCCAACCCCACCGCCCTGCTCCTGTCCGGCTCCATGCTCCTCCGCCACCTCGGCCTCGACGACCACGCCAACCGCATCTCCCAGGCCGTCTACGGCGTCATCGCCGACGGGTACGTGCACATGGCCACCTCTCCTGACTCTCCCCACTGACCCTCCTCACAGCAAGTACCGCACCCGTGACATGGGCGGCGATGCCACCACCCACCAGTTCACCAAGGCCATCCTTGACAAGATGGAGACCCTGTAAATGACGGTTCAACCGAATCTCAACATGATACCTAACAACCCCGACCTTGTCTCTACCACCACCTCGGATATCCCTATACTGAAAGTAGGAGGCGGATGAATCGGAACAACGGGCTCTGGCGCGCTCCGGCAATACGGCACGCGCCTCACACAACAGCTCGAAAAAATTAGATGCATAGATGCAGGAGGGCAAATCACTCATGGCGCCTCGGCTGCTCGAACTGACGTGGGACAAGTCGGCCCTCGCAGGGATTGATGGAAAGCGGAAAGGGGAGGGGCAGGCACCAGGGGAGCGCGATGCGCGTGCCCCGCAGAATGTACGTTCTGTCTCTGTCACTGTGTGTACGTAGCATAGGAGTCACGCAATGCATATGACTTGTTTTCTTTTCTCAGGCCATCGGTCCTCATGTTGATGATGTGATGGCTTGGCAGCCGGGCTCAGGGGTCAAAAAGGGGTTGTTCCCATACCGAGGATTGAACTCGGGGCCATGGATTGAGAGTCCATGATGTTGACCACTACACCATATGGGATTGGAGGGAATGAAGGGCTTGGCATGATATGGCGGCAGGTCGGGAGGCAGGTGTGCCATAGGCAGACACGGAGGTGAATCATGGGAAGGAGCTCGGCCATGCAGGTGACTGTGTTTGGCGTGAAGAGGGCACAGAAGGTCCAGCAACCCCAGTCGGTCTTTTACTACTAAGTACGAGGGGAGGGAAACACATTGCACTCGGGCTCTACGTCTTTGGTGTTCACTTTTAGTAGATCTCCCCTATCGTTTTGTTGCCCACGAATCTAGTACTAGTAGTAAGACAGGCTTGGCTGATGTACCAGGTATCACCGGATGTACTCTTGGGCAAGATATTCCATAGAAATCCGTCTGCACAATACGAAACCTCCTTCAGAGATGTATATCTTTATAATGAGCAGACTTTGCAGCTGATTCATCAGTCTCTGATTGCCAGACAGCTGGACTGCATTTATCGCATTGATGAATCGTGGTCGTCCAGCGGCTCCGCCAAGACCGGGAGGGTGGACCCTCGGCTCGGATCTCAGAGGCTTGAATTTCACCACCTGGCCCTGAAGCCCAAATGCCAGTCGCTTCTGCTATGGATGCCATTTTGATCACCTTGTCCCGGAACCCCTCTTTTGAACATGCAAATCATGGAATGGACAACACGTGTCAGGCGAAGACCCGTCTCTGACGCAGTGCTTCGCGATATACACACCTCGGATCAGGACATGTACCCCGCCGACTTGCCCTTCCATCGGCTTCAAAGCTGGGTACACACCGCGCCGGAGCTGTCCGTCGAGTTTTACACGGAACACGAGGCACAGTCGGCGTCGGTTGGTGTGGTGGTCGCTCTGCCCGTCAGGCTCGAGAAGTGGCATGCACTCCTATGCGGCGACCTCAAGGAAACGAACGTCGAAGTTTCGAGTGATTTTGGCGACGACACCGAACGCACAATCGGGCTGCACATCTTTCACATTGAACGGAATGCATCACAGATACTAGGTCAACCAGTCAGAGCGTTTGGAAAGTTCGCCGTGGACGTGGTCGTGGATGTGGCGAGGCATCAAGGCTACAACGTGATCGGGACATCGGGTGAGTACAAGCACACACCCTATCGTCTACAGCACCCCGAGACTTACTCAGCGACAGCACTCACGGCCACCGACGATGGGCGGCGGACGTTTGAAAGAATGGGGTTCCGGTCGACGGGATATGAGGAGGTGTGGACCGATGGCGACGTCCCTCGGAGCGGCGGCGACGCAAAGGCGGCCGAGCCAAGCAAATTGCATGCCGGGGCAGGGGAGGCAACGGGTCGGGCCCAGATGATGCAAAGAGATGAGGCTGCCCGGCAGTACTAGCCAACTTTGTCGCCGGAGCAGAGGAGTCTACGAGCTGAAAGTGACCAGTCCGATCGCATGGACCTGCATTTAGCACACCAGATATATCCAGCAGAAGATACAGGGAGCGAACAGTTGTTCTCGAGTTTGCAAGCTACCACGCCTTGCTTGCACCTTGAGGATAATACTCGCGACGATCTATGAACGGCCAAGATGGCAAAGTCAAGTCGGTCATGTCGAGCCTGGCATCAGCGAAGTCGGCAAGGCTTGTGGGTGAAAGCTGGACATGTCAATTCCTTGTCCGCGTGGCCGCCACGGTCTTACCCCGGACGCCGCACGGCAGTAGCGGCTGCTGAAGCCTCACGATTTCGGAGACTTTTCATGATTACTGGGTCTCCATGCACGGCAAAGGGTCTTCAGTTCGCCCGCCTCGTAGGGTTTATTAAGCAGAACAGACAAACTGTGCAACATGGGGCAAAGATGGTAGCTGTCAACTCTTCAAGTTCCTCGGAGCCGAGGCTCACGGAGGATGGAAAAGTTTGAGTGGATCTCGTTGACCCTTGCTTGGACGTAAGCGGTTAGAAGCTGGCGGATCAGCACCCGAGCCAGGATATGCACGGCACGATTTGTAGTAAGCACTCAATCTCGATGAATGCCATCAAGGCCATTGGGAGTTTCAATGTCAAGCTCACGGGCTGCTGTCGACCCAATGTACAAATTAAAATCACTCATTCAAGAGATTGAAAAGGGACAGCATCTGGCCACGATAGAATCTTTTCGTGAGATGGCGTAATGTACAGTGGAACGGACTTCTGTCGCATTCTGCTGGGGCGCCAACGACTCGTCAATGCCGAGGCTCAAGGTCCAGAGTTGCGACATTCAGGCTGGCGATTGGTAATTCCAGCTTGTAGTTCACCCCTCTTCCCGGAGCACCATTTCCCAACACGACCAGCTTTCCGTGCGGTGGACTGTCAAATCGGGATGATTTATGGGCCCGTTCACGGCAGACGCTTCTAGCGCTTCCTCGCCTTCTCCAAACTTCCAAGGTTCCGTCGGACTTTAGGTGCTGCTTGGCTGCACCCGGAGCTGTCCCTGTGGTACATCCCCCCCTTTCGGACTTGGGGCATCATGACGTTATCTCGTTGTGACGCCCCCCGAAAATTCGTAGCCAATGCGGCCAATGCCGTGGATTGGTAATGCTTTCCGGTGGAAAAAGTGAGAGCATTGCGTTGTCATGACACTCGGTATATAAGTCACTGGCTGTAGCCCCGTTGTCGTGGTGTTAGAAGCTTGAACAGTTCCCCTCCAAACTTGTCCATCAACCCCTCCTCCGTACTTGCCCATCACACCACGTCTTCACAATGGCTCCCACGTCCAACAAGTCCCTCATCTACAAGGAGGTCCCCGATGCGGGTTCCTACCCCGAGGCCGGCAAGCACCTCACCATCGAGGACCGCCCCATCGACATCGAGTCGGTCGACCTGCACGGCGGTCTCCTCGTCAAGGTCCTCTACACCTCTTTCGACCCCTACCTGCGCGGCCGCATGCGCGACCCCAAGATTCCCTCCTACAGCCCGCCCCTGACCCCCGGTCAGCCCCTCCAGTCCGCCATTGCCGGCAAGGTCGTCCGCTCCGACAACCCCCAGTTCCAGGTCGGCGATGAGGTCGCTGCCTTCTACGGCGAGAACTCGGAGTACGCCGTGATCCCCGAGAAGTTCATCGCCCCGACCGGCCTGCGCAAGGTCGACAACCCCAACAAGCTGCCCCTCTCCTACTTCGTCGGCTACCTGGGCATGCCCGGCACCACCGCCTTCGAGGGCCTGTACGAGATTGGCAAGCCCAAGAAGGGCGAGACCATCTTCGTCTCTTCCGCCGCCGGCGCCGTCGGCCAGCTGGTCGGCCAGCTCGCCAAGGCCGAGGGCCTGACCGTCATCGGTTCCGCCGGCTCCAAGGAGAAGCTCGACTACCTCAAGACCATCGGCTTCGACGCCGTCTTCAACTACAAGGAGGAGGCGCCCCTCGACGCCCTCCGTCGTCTCGCCCCGAACGGCGTCGACATCTACTGGGACAACGTCGGCGGCGAGACTCTCGAGGCCGCCCTCGAGCTCCTCAACAACTACGGCCGCATCATCGCCTGCGGCGCCATCAGCGGCTACAACTCCAAGCCCGAGGACCGTTACGGCGTCAAGAACCTCTTCCTGATCGTCACCAAGAAGATCCTCATGAAGGGCTTCATCGTCGACCTGTCCCCGCCCAAGTACAAGGCCGCGCTCGAGAAGCTCGTGCCCCTCTTCGTCGATGGCAAGGTCCAGGGCAAGGAAGACATTTACGAGGGCATCGAGGCCGGCCCCGAGGGTCTCGTCGGTATCTTCAAGGGCCGCAACTTCGGCAAGGCCATCCTGAAGATTGCCGATGCTTGAGCGTCGTGTTTTGAATCGCAGTAAAAAGGATGATCATGGACATGATCGGGATGCATTCATCGCCAAGGGTTAGCGATTAGGAGTTGGCCAGGGATTTTATGACAGTCAATGAACAACCACTTGAAATAATACATGTTTCGCGAATAGTGTCGCCTGCGACGCATGAAGAGTGAGATGCATCAATGGCTCGTGTCCGGTGAGAATGCTTCGCCTCTTGAGAAGCTGACGTTGCCCCGAGCACACTCGGCACGTAGATGCCGTCTCGTATAACCAGGGGCAGCCGAGCTGCCAGGGTTTGCGGGGATGGAAGAAGCCGAGACTGATCAACCATGCCGGCACCACGGGTTCTTCCAGCCAAGAAGAAGTCGATCATCTCGTCTATTTCTGGTGCGGGCCTTTTGCGCAGTGTCGGCATGAGGTTAGTACCTACACTCAACTTTTCTCATTCTGAAAATATCACTGAATTCGAAGGCGCCACGCCACGAACAAATGACTTTGACTCGCCATGGATTCCTACAAAACGTCCCATGTCTCGAGCCCTCGAACAAGAAGGACCCCTGTTCTCTACTGGAACATACTCATACCTACTTTATTTCACGCTGTCTCAGCCACACTCGTCGCCGAGTATGAATCGAGCCAACATCCCGTGGGTGATCACCCAGTAGGGATGAGCGTTTCCCCTCGGGGCGCCGGTGGCCCGGGCGAGGAACTGAAATACTACGGCAGGGACTTGAGGACTCCATGTTGCCGATTCGTTTTTGCCTGCCGGATCCTGACGCCCAGCCGTGGGTCGTGCCGCCGGTCAACGACACCAAAGACGGCCGTGATTTTGCTGTGAAAGCCCGCCTTGTCTTGCTCGTGCCCTATAATTATCTATAATTATCCGCGGGGCTACCTCGCGCCGTCTCGCCCTAGCGGACGCGCTCTGCTGTGGTGAGGATCGCGTCAGCAAAAAGGGGTACAGCTGAAAATGGCCTCAGAGACGGCCGTGCCGAGCGTTGCCTGGACTGGCGGTCCCACTCCGTCCGAGGGTTTCACCTCAAGCATGTAAGTAGTCTCTGCCATCCCTTGAAAACATTCCCTTTCCCCAAGCAGGATCAGAGGAAGCCAATCTTGGCATCCCTTCTTGAGTCGCTGGGGTATTTACATCAGGCGTTGCTTTCGCCATCACGATGTGGGCTGTCGAAAGGTATCTAGAATGCGAGTGTAATTACCGCTGGTGCCTCCTGGACACGACTGGTTTGCCAACGAGTGGTACCAGTCAAGTCACAGATGACACGCTTTGTGCGGCGGTCCGGCTAAGGAGCCAACTAGCGGCTCTTAGCAAAAGCTTACGTTGCTGTCAAGCCGTACCACACGATGCCGGATCCCGACGCCACGGGCTTGCTGGCGATCCCCTGCAGAGCTTTCAAGTACCGCACCGCACCACACGGCCGAGAAGCGCCTTGAACCATGTTCATCCTCGCCGTATGCGGCTAGCCTAGGCAGTCACCATAACGAGATCTGAAGTGACCAGCACGGACACACTCGAACCCTCCCAAGGGCGCCCGCCGCGCGCCAGTCCGTCGGCTGAAGATGATTCTAGGCCTCGAGGTAAAACAATACGAGCCGGCCGAATCCAGCTTAGGCCTCTAGGGCCCCCAAGCCTCATATAGTCTCTCCAAGACCCCCTCGAGATTCCTGGAACGTGGCTCTTTCTTGGCTTGATGATGGGCGCTTCTACCACCGGTTCGATGATCCAACATCTTCGCCTTCATAACCGGCATAGATCCCTGGTGATCTCGGCCGTGGTCATCAGCGTCTTCGGGTTCCTGTATCTGCTGTCTCATGCCACGGCGCCCTGGGTTCTCTCCCGTCTGTACACAGAGTGAGTTGAGCCCGTCATCGACCCCGTCTGGCGAGGCCATGTCTGCCGCCTGACTACCAAGGCGCCCCGGTCTGACCTGTCCATCTCATCAGCGTTTATTCGGAGTACGGGTCTCCTACACCGGACGTGGAGGATTTCGCGAACCTGGTCTCAGCTCTCTGGAAGCCGTACATTCACGACCTCAACAACCGCACCTACACTACCGACAACGGCCGCTTCTACGAGATACCGAACACGTCGCATCACTGGAGTGAGCCACTCGGAAAGGACCTCCTGATTCTCGATGTCGACACTCGCCCCAACAACCGCGGGCCTCACAGCTTCGGCAGGCACTCCATCTTCGACGACGACAACATGACCCCGCGCTCTGCTGGAATGCTGAACCATTACATTTATGGTATGCAGGCCAGCCCCCAAAAATGCAGAAGAAACATGGACTGACATTGGCCGCGCAGCTCAGATACACGGGTACGACTACAAGTTCGTCAAGGCGCCCGAATACAAGGATCGCCACCAGACATGGGTCAAGGTGCCCATGATCAAGGAGGCGCTCAAGACGCACAAGATCGTCGTTTTCCTCGACTCGGACGCCGTCTTCGCGCAGCCGCAGGTGCCACTGGAGTGGCTCCTGAGCCTCTGGAACGTGCGGAAGGACACGCGGCTGGCCATGGCGGAGGATCCCAACTCACCGATCAACCGCGACGCAAAGGGCTGGGTGCTCTGGAACACGGGCTTCGTCATCGCGCAGCAGAGCGAGCGGACGGACGAGATCCTGCAGGCGTGGGAGGAGTGTCCCACGGACGCGCGGTTCCCCGGGTGCCGGCGGTGGGCGCGAGACTGGGCGCACGAGCAGGCGGCGTTCGGGAACTACGTGCGGTACGCGTACAACACGACGGACGAGCTGCGGGCGATCCCGTGTATGGACGGCAACGGCGCGCCGTACATTGGCGACAAGAAGTGCGGCGGCGTCTTCGTCAGTCACCATTGGGGGCGGAAGAAGATGACGGTCACGAACCTCCACGAGCTCGTCTCGAATGTTCTGCTGCGCCATCTGCAGGATGGCCGGAACGATCTGGTGTTTGACGCGTTCGTGCACCCGGTCCAGGGCCACTTAAACAAGGCGCTCAACGATATGCTGCTGGATATAGAGCGATGAACTGGGGATTGCTTTTCCGGGGTAGGCGTTTGGGTTTACATCGGCGGCAACTAGCGATGGATTGAAGTATGTTGTATTATACCTCAGTGGGTTTGTAGCACTTTTTCCTGGCCGTGTAGAGGTAGACTGAAGGTATCACTTCGTCAAAGAATTATGCATGCGAGGAAAGTGCAGTCCAGGCAACACCTGCGCCGTCATGGGATGGGTTCCGAGGGATCATTTCAATCAAACGTAAACCTGCCGCGGTGGTCTCTTCTGAATGCTGATTGGGACCGAGACGGTAAGAGGCGTGCTTGAATCCGTGGTTGACTCGCTGTCGCAAAGGAGTGCAATGATGGACCGGAGCTGAAGTGTTTGACGGGCAGCGTCGGGCCGCTGACGAGCCGCACGACTCTGCTGTAATTGTGATGCTACAGGCTCCTCAGGCGCCGCACGTGAGGCGCGACACTTCTTGGCAGGGCGCTTCCAGCGCTCGACCCGCTGTCAAGATCCCTGGAACTCGTGCAATCGAGCCTGTGCAACCAATCAGTCCATGTTTTACAGGCCTCGGCCCCACTTTAATGCTACAGAGATCGGGCTAGATTTCCAAAGAGCATTGCGGGGTTCGGAGGGTTCCATGACAACAAACCTGTCGGTGACTGCAATCATGATGCAATCAAGGCCCAAAGGGAAAGAGCCCAGGGGCCTGGACCTAGCCAACCTGCCCCTCTCTCGCTTGTCGTGGGTGCCACACCAACTCTGGACGCCTTCTGCCAATCCCGGTCTGGGTCGACGCTTCCTGCGGCAAAGTCGACATGTCCTTCAGGTGCGAAGAATCGCCATGTCGCGCATGCTTGTGAAAAACTTGCGTCCAGACTAAGGGAAAGCCACCGACGCTTCTGAGGCTCCGAGCTCCCCGCCTCTCGCTTCTCTTGTCGCCCGCTCCTTTGCCTCGCCAGTTGACCCGCCATGTCGACCTCCGCCAACCTCCAGCGCGAGCGAGAGGTCCAGGGCCACCTCCAATCCTGGCGCATCGCTCAAGGCTCTTCTCTGAATGTGGCCCTCAATGTCGACAGCATCAGCCTGGCCCTCGATGATTTGCGCGACCAGGGCTATACGCCCCAAGCTTCCTCTGACAAGGCCCTCACCGCCTTCGCTCAGCTCGCCGTCTTGCGACTCGATGTCAAGCGAGGCATGGTGTCCCTGATCGATGAGACAACCCAGACGATTCTGGCCGAGGCGACGCGCAGCTTCCTTCTTGGAACTCGACCCGGCCAGGCGACGTCGGGTGCCACCAAGGGCAACGAGAGTGAGCAGGCTGGATCGGGCGATCTGTGGTGTAGGTCGTCCTCCCAGTCTCGCAAGAAGAGGAAGGTTGTTACCTACTGGCATGCATGCTAACTAGAGACTCGACAGTGGGTTCCACCGTCCTTCCACGCGCCGAGGCCGTCTGCGAGCACTCAATGGTAGACACGTGTACCGCCCGCGACAGCGATGGCCGCTCATATACTACGACAGGCCTTATCGTCCCAGACTGCCGCCTCGACCCCCGCTTCCAGAACCGATCATACGTCGTCTCCGAGCCCGGCGTACGCTTCTACGCCGGCGTCCCCATTGTATCGCGCAGGGGCCATAAGCTCGGCTCATACGCCGTGTCGGACGACAAACCTCGCCATGGCCTGACGGTTGATGAGCTTTGCTTTATGGAGGGTGTCGCCCAGGCAGTCATGGAGCATCTAGAATGGGCGCAGGACAGGGTGGACCGTTTCAAGGGCGATCGTATTGTCCGTGGCCTGGCCACTTTCATCGAAGGCTGTTCCGGCTCCAACACCTCTACGTCAGAGGGCGACACTTCGCCAGAGATGAACGGGACACGCTCCTTGGAAGTCGCGTTGCATGGAAAGAAGCGCTCGGTCAACAGGGTGGAGGCGCACAAGACACTCGAAACCCCCGCTGAACCTCCGGCTCACGTGTCCTCGCGGCCGGCGTCGCCGACGGCGGCAAAACCAGCCGAGAGTGACGCGAAACCAAAGATGAACGGCTTTGCCAAGATGTTTCATCAAGCCGCCGACATACTCCGACTGTCCACGTTCGCAGACGGCGTTGCCATATTCGGGGCCACGGCTGCGGAGACGAGACGGACCAAACGCGACGGCACACCGGGCGACGCCGTTTCGTCTGACGATGATGACATGTCCTGGCCGTCAGCTCCAGGCTCCGAGAGCCACGGCCTTGACAGCTCGGACTCGGACACGTCGCAGCAGGCAGATCCGTGCAAGATGCTTGCCTTCTCTCTCGCCGATGATCGGCACCGCGCCGCCATGAACAAGGGCTCTGCGCTCTCGGTGGGAACCTTGGAAAGGTACTTCGCCATGTATCCCAAGGGCAGGACATTTTCGTTTACTGAAGAAGGTCACGGCTTCTCGTCTGAGGAAGACAGTGCCAGTGACCGGGAACCAATTAATGCCACCGAAGCACAGAATTCGCGCGGCAGCAGGCGGCGGAAGGGCAAGATGGATCACAGGCAGCTCTTGAAGAAGATACCCGGTGCCAAGCACGTTGTATTTCTTCCGCTGTTTGATTACATCGAAGACAGGCTAGCAGGTGGCATATTTCTATGGGCCATGGCCTCTGGCCGCATGATGAACCTCGACGACGACATGTCACACCTGCGCGCCTTCGGAAATAGCATCATGAACCAGGTCGGACGGATCAACACACAGCGGAATGAAGCGGCCAAGACCACGTTCATCGCCAGCATGAGCCACGAACTGCGCAGCCCACTGCACGGAATCCTAGGTGCGGTCGAATTCTTGAAAGACACGGCGGCAGATTCGTATCAAACCGGTCTGATCAATTCCATATCAATTTGCGGGAGAACCCTCCTCGACACGCTGAATCACGTCCTCGACTACAGCAAGATCAACAAGCTTGGTCGCGCGCACATGCGGAGGGCGGGGAAGCAGGCCAAAGCCATCGCTGCAGATGCCACGGCAGGGGCTTACGAGAGTATGAACATGACGACGGCCGTGGACCTTTCCGTGCTGGTCGAGGAGGTGGTGGATGCCGTTGCCGCCGGCCACACATTCAAAGAGAGCATCGTCACCCGAACGCGGGCGCGTTCGGACTTGCAGCAGCCGGTGTCGGCGAGTTCTCGATCAGTGATGCAAGTGGCTGGCTCCGATGGCCCTGTGTCCGTTTTGCTCGACATATGCCCGCTGGCCTCGTGGGTTGTCAAGACGCAGCCCGGCGCCCTGCGCAGGATTATCATGAACCTGTTTGGCAACGCCCTAAAGTACACACCGTCTGGATATGTGCTGGTCACCCTTCGCGGGCAGCTCAGCGCGGACAAGTCCAAGGTCGATGTCCTGATACGAGTCCAGGACACCGGCATCGGCATGTCCGAGGACTTTCAGCAGAACCGGCTCTTTATACCTTTCAGCCAGGAGGACAGCTTCCAGCCTGGCACAGGACTCGGGTTGAGCATCGTCAAGCAGATCGTCGATTCGCTGAGAGGAAAGCTGGAGGTCCGCTCAACGCGGCACCAGGGCACCGAGGTCGACGTTCGTCTTCACCTACCTGCCCTGCCTGCTGAGGTGAATCCGGCCGATGAAGCCCTCCACTCGGCCGCCAAGATGTTGAAAGGCATGCGACTTGTGATCGTGGAAGGCGACGAGGGCCCACGTCGCGACCCTAAATCGGCCATGGCCCAGTCGCGGAAAATAAACGAGGTCCTTGCCAAGACGTGCTCGACCTGGTTCAACATGCGAGTTGAAGAGGAGAGCGGAACGGGCCCGATGAACGCAGACCTCTGCATTTATTGCGAGCCACCGTCCGTCGCCACGTTGAAGAAGAACTTGGGGCACGACACCAACAAGGCCTCTCCTCAAAAGAGGATACCTATTGTTATTGTCTGCCTCAACTCGGAAGAAGCGGCTAGAATCTCGAGACACCAGAGCACCGCCCTCGCTCACCTGTCACACAGTGTCGTCGAAGTCATACCGCAACCGTAGGTCCTCCCTTGCCGGGTCGAATATCATTTTTGCTGACGTATTGTAGGTGTGGCCCGCGGAAGCTTGCCAAGATATTTTCTCAATGCTTTAACACGGCCGAGAGAGTGGGCCCGAAACCGATTCCGGGCCCAGGTCAACCGTACAAAGAGCCTCAGGAGTTGCCTGACCGTTCTTGGCCTGGGAGTCAAGACGCAAAGCACGACGCGTCGGTCAATGAAGCTGGCATCCTTCTACCTAAACCGTCTCTGCCAGCGGCGGCAAATCAGGCGGAGCCACCATTCCTGACCCCTGTTTCGCCCCCTCCGCTGAACCCGAGAACGCCGGCATTGTCCATTGATGACCAAGTTTCGAAGCCCGCGTTGACCGCAGCGCTCTCTGTGCATGATGGCCAGCGTCTGGATATTCAGCGTCCAAACAATCACATCCTGCTCGTCGATGACAACAAAATCAACTTGCAGCTGCTAGTCATGTTCATGAAGAAGTCCGGCTTCTCGTATGCCGAGGCAGAGAACGGGCAGGAAGCGGTGACTTGTTTTGATGAGGCATCGGCTGGGCTCGCACCTGCTGATCGGCCCTTTGATTACATCCTCATGGATATAAGTATGCCCGTCATGAATGGCCTCGAGGCGACGAAACGGATTCGGGAGACGGAGCGCCAGCGCAGCTTGAAGCCGACGACGGTCATTGCCCTGACGGGCTTGGCGAGCGCCGAAGCCAGGCGTGACGCCATCTCCGCCGGCGTTGACATCTTCCTGCCCAAGCCAGTTCGGTTCGCTGAGCTGCAGAAGCTGCTCACCATAAAAGAGGAGGCGTCCGCTGGCGAGCATTAGATTCGGATTGTTCATATGCATTATTAAATAAAGGTGGGAAGGAAGACGTAAAGGGAGGACTGGGAGTACACGACAAGCATAGCGGGCCTCATTGGTAGATTAAAGGAGTTTTCTGATTGGTACATGGATACGAGCTATTATTTGACCAATCACGTCAATTCAAGGCGACGGTTTCCCTGTTCCAGCCCATCTTTTCATCGCATCTTGAGGCCTTCACTGATGGAAAATATGGTTGAAATAGGCTTGTATTGCCAAGCTCCTGGAACCATCTGAAATCACGGCGTCAAGGACGCCGACGGCGAATACATGAAAGAAGCGGACACTGCTCTTTAGTGGTGATTCTCCGCCAGAACCTGATCATATGACGCATCTTCAACATCCTGCAAGTTGCTCGACGCCAAGTCCTGTTCGGGATGGGCGCCTCCTCGTCTGATGCCCGCAGGGCGTCGGCAGCGATGAGCTCTAGGTCCATCATGCCCAGGCCCGAGTATATGCTGTTACCGGCAGCCACCTCCGAACCCATGCTGGCAACGCCGCCAGCAAGACGATCGCGAACCAGCAAGCCAAAGGTACGCACCGGTTGCCTCACCTGCAAAGGCCGCCGGGTCAAGTGCGATGAGCGTAAACCAACATGTCTTCGTTGCGAGAAGGCCAAGGTCTGTTGCGCCGGCTACGTGGAGGTAGATGCCAGGCGCAAAAGGGGACAGAGCTCACTCTCGACGGACTGCATCGTGGGGAAACGCTTTCTGGCCCCGCGTACCATGAATGCTGGATACACAGCCGATATGCGGCTGCCAAGGAGCTTCGTGGGATTGCCTCAACTCGAGGGCCATGACGTGGTATACTTCGACTCGTTCCGACACCAAGTAGCCAGGCAGGTCATGGGCCACTTCACCTACGGCATGTGGTTTCGCTTGGCTGTGGGTGAGGCATACCAGGACGAATGTATTCGAGATTGTGTACTCGCCATCGGGGCACTGGCGTGCTCCATGTCCTCTCCGCAAGCCCATGGACAGCCATCAGGCATCACGACCAGTCAGCATCACCAAGCGGTCATGCGTCATCGAGCGCGCGCCATGTCGAATCTTCGGCAAGTCAGGGAGCGAAAGTCTCTATACCGCTCCCCACGGTCAACGATGATCACCACTCTACTGCTGGTTCTTCTTGAAACGCTGCAAGGCCAGATGAAGGAGGCGGATGGCCTCATGAACGCCGGCATGAGCCTGCTGCGAGACCATATTACATTTTTCAGGAATTCCAATCACGACGACTACAGAGGTGTCATCGACGATGACCTGCGAGAAATGGAGCATGCGCTTCCATGCCTCTCCGTCATGAGCCACCTCTCATACCAGTTCCAGCCCGAGAGCCGGGTCTTCCACCACCTCACCAGCGATCCGAGCTTCCTCTTCCCCCGCATCGGCCGCGACCCGATCAGCAGGATGTTCGCCAACTGGGGCCGCTTCTTCACCTCGGCGCTCATTTTCACGGGACAGGCCGTCTACGCCCGCCTCGAGGGCATGCCCATGCACAAGCTCGTCATGCTCATACCCCGCCAGCACACCTTCATGGCGCACCTGCAGACGTGGAAGTCCATCATCACCGACTACGCGAGCACCCCGACGCTGGACGACGTGTCCCGCAAGGCCCTGCGCATCGTCCAGATCCACTGGCTCATGCTGCGGGCCAACATCGCCACGGCCCTCGACCTAACCGAGGTCTCCTGCGACGCGTACACGGAGGAGTACCGCAGCCTGATGCACCTCTGCGTGGAATTCCTGCGGGATGAGCTCACGAGCCGCACCCCCGCGTCCGTCCTGCAGTGTGAGGGCCTCATCATGCCGCTGACGCTCATCATGTACACGTGCCGCGACCACGACCTGCGCATGGAGGCCCGCGAGGCCGTCCGCTTCCTGCCGTGGGCGAAGGACTCGGAGGACGGCAAGGACATACTGCTCGCGCTGCGGGGCAAGATGCTGCTGGAGGAGCAGGGGAGGGACGCCAACGGCCACGTGCCGGCCGAGGCGAGATGGTTCGCTTTCGGAGGGGAGTGGGACGAGGACCGGAAGACGTCGGACGGGTCGTTCCTCTACTGGCGCCAGTGCATGGGAGAGGACGGGAGCCCGGTCTTCACGAAGCTTACCGTCGACACGACCAGTTGGCCGGACGTTTGCGAGGTGGCTGGGTGCACCAAGGACCATGCCAGCTTCCTCCCGAAGAGTCTCACGCAGCGCGGTTGAAGGCAAGTTGCGCGAGGCATAATTTCAGCGGTGTTCAAACATTTGGACGGCAGGATAGGCTTCAAAATACGATACCCCTTTAGCATTATTCAGATCGTCTCCTGGTGTATGGCGTGGTCCGCGTGTCCCATCGCCTTTACGAACAGCTGTGCACTCTGAAGTAGCCTCTTCTTCGCGCCGCCCCCGGCATCCCGTCCGGCAAAGGCGCTATGAGCATCGTCGAAGTCCAGCCCAGAGACGGCCTTCCATATCCCATGGACGTCATCTGGCGTCAGTGGGATCTGTGTCGTCAGCATCTGAGAAATGGTAGGAAGAAGAAGGCGACCAACCATATTCGGATAAGACCACATGAAACTGAAGCTCGCGGTGCCGACAGGCCGGTCGACGTGATACACGCCGCTGGGAACGACCATGACCGAGTCGGCAACGAACAGCTTCCTCTCGCTCTTCCACAGAAGCACGGAGCTGCCCGGGAAGTGGCCCCTCACCTTGACGGCAGTGAAGCGCCCGTCCAGCAGGTCAAGCGTGTCCTCCTCCCACAGCCTGTACCCCTCCCCGCTGCGGGCCAGCCAGTCCTTGTCCTCGGCGGAGATGTAGACGGGACACTGGAAGGCCTCTGCCCAGTGCAGCGTCGTGGAGAAGTAGTGCGGGTGCGAGACGACGATGGCCTTGATGCCGCCGAGCTCGTTGATCTGACGGACGGTCTCGTCGTCGATGTAGGTGATGCAGTCCCACAGGATGTTGCCCGCGCCGTCGGGCGAGCGGAGGAGAAAGGCGCGCTGGCCGATGGCGACCTGCGGCTCGGTGCGAACGGCAATGACACCCGTATGATACTTATCCTCGGTGAAGACGTTGGTGTACTTCTTCGAGTCTCGCAGCTCACGGAGCGTGGTGAACCATTGGCTTGGCCGGTCAGCGGTGCTCGGCTCAAGTAAGGAGGGACGGTTGACTCACCCGTCCTCGGGGACGAATTGACGAGGATCGTCGCAGATGAAGCATGTCTTGACGGACTTCTCACGGAACTGAATCCCGCAGGTCCCACAGATAGGCAGGTCCATGATCTCGCGTTCGTTGATATGTTCGTTGAGGCCAGGCTGTGAATGCGGGGTTGGAGTGACCTCGCTGAGTGCCGTGGACTTAGACAGGAAGCACGAGATGGGTCGTTTAGTGACAGCCACCGGCCCTTAAATAGATCACGGCCCCCCGCAATCCATCCACCCTTCAGCTTCAGCATTACAAACCACGGCACACGATCGAACATTCCGTACGCCGATGCCATTGTCCGACTTAATCCCGTCCCTGACTCACAGATACTAATCCATTGACATACGAGTCCCAGGCCGGTATCATGGACCGTCCATCTCGCGCACGTCACGAAGCTTGGAACATGCCATGGACAGTGAATAGATTGCTTTTGTCAAGTTCAAGGGTATCTAAGCTATATAAAAGGGCACACATCATTTCGTCGAAACTTCATCTCTAAATCTCGGCGACCCAACTTTCGAGGGTCAAACCAAGGCTTGCTTCTCGTGATAAACACCCCTCTTCTTCACCACGACATTCAGCTTATCTCTCGGTCTCAGAGTGAAGTTGGGGTTGGCGAATTGCAGTTCCGCGCCGACATCCTGAATTCTCGGGCTGAACTCGAAGTTCCGCGCCATCTCCAAGATGGTCGTCTTGAGCGCGAGCATGGCGAACGGTCTGGCAATGCAGCCCTTGGGCCCATGCAAGAAGGGCACGAAGGCGTAGTGGTTGCCTGCCGGGTTGCTCCCGCTGTGCTCGTCCCACCGATCCGGGTTGAAGAGCTCGGCGCCGGGGCCCCAGATGGTCGGGTTGAAGTGCGTCGAGTTGGGGCACACCATGATGATCGTGCCCTTGGGGATCAATGTGCCGCAAATTGTGACGTCCTCTGCGGCCTCGCGAGGGAGGAACAGCGCTGGGGGCGTCCGTGTTAGTGACGGTGCTGCGATGGGTGAGTCCATGGAATGCTCACCTGGGCTGTAGACCCGCAGAATCTCCCGCACAAAGTTATTGAGGTATGCGAGATGCTCAATGTCGGCGAACTCGGGCTCCCAGCCAGCAGGTTTGCCCTCGAACATCCCCCTGATCTCGTCTTGGAGCTTGTCTTGCACGTGCGGAAACGTCGAGAGGGCATAAGCTGACCACATGAATGCAGTCCCGACCGTCTCGTGGCCCCCAGCAACAAAGTTCAGAATCTGCGAGCATGTCAGCACGGCGCTCCATGCAGATAATTATAATATCACACTCACTACTTCAAGCAGCTCTCGATCATCCCAGTCCGCCTCGGATGTCATGATCTGAGAGTCTTCCAGAATGAATCTGAGCAGGTCGCGGCCTCCCGTAGGGGAAAGCGACCCCTCTACCTTTTCTCTCGTCAAGTTCAGCCTTTGCAGCCGCAGCTTTTCCAAGAGCATCTCCCGGATCAGCTTGTTGTCCCTGTGCCACTGAATGTTGGACGGGAGGGGGAGCCATTTCCGAAGAGGAACATGCCCGTCGATGAAGGTGATGATGTGCCCGAGTCTGGGCGGCCGGATGATGCGGTGGTATGTCTCATAAAAGCTCGCCACCGGCGTGGACAGACTCTTCAGGTCATAGCCTATGCTTGCAATGGCAAGAATGTCGAGAGCCGCTTTGTGGAACCATGGCTCAACTGTCGCTGGTCAGCACGCCCGGAGACATACGCTTGGCAATGCGTCACCAACTCACCATCGACCGTCATGTCAATGCTGCGTGCCGTGTCTCTCTCCAAAACGTGACAAAGCTCGCGGGACTTGGCCTGAAGAACAGGGAGCATCTTCTTCACGTTGGCCGGAGAAAATGGGCCTGTCACCATGTTAGGAAAGATGGTCTCTGCGGGCTCATGGTGTCACCCACGGTTCAGTTGATTTCTAAGTCGCTTGTGTGTGTCTCCCTCGGAGAACATGAGACCAATGCCCGTGATGGGGCTGAACATCCTCGCCGCGATGCCGGGCTTGCAAAAGGAGTATGCCTTGGTCTGCTGCATCTCCCGCAGAGCAGCGGGGCTGTTGAGGAGGATCGTCTCCGTGTTGGCGATGCTCAGATATCGTATGAGATGCTCGTTCGGCCATTGCTTCATCCAATCGAGGTAGACATCGATGGGGCCCGGGGTCATCAGCTGCTTGAGCATCTGACCAAAGAAGAAGTGTCCATCCTGAGTCAAGTTAGATTAGCATACTTGTAATGTGTCCGAGAAGAAAGACACGAAACAACCAGGGGGGGACCTCGGTCTGTGTGACATGGCAGGTAAAAGACATACCGTGGGACCTGGCAGGTGTCGCAGCGGTGATACCCAGTGAGGATAAATGAATGTTCGGTACAGCTTGAGCAGCAGAAACTGCACGGTCGTCACCAGGAAAAGAACGCGCAAAGGCGTCAGCCCGTGCGGAAGTGTGATGAGGAATGAGCATCCAGCACACAACAGGCCGACCAGAGCACTGAGTTCGAAATCCATCGCGGCGCGGGAGGGAGGCGTTGCTGACGGCGTTACACCTGCCGCTGAGAGTGTACGGAGTTCCGCAGAGAATCAGGGGTATGTGCAACGTCAGGTCGTGCAATGTTCTGGCTATGCTTCGAAGGCCGTGATGGAGACTTGCAGTCGTTGGGGATGACACAGCTCAGACACCTCGACCCTTGCAGGCGGGTAAATATAATCAGTGGAACGAGGGCGAGCTCAGACTCGGCCAGGTGTTCTTGATAAAGGAAGACAGCCGGAATGATCACCTCGAAGCAGGTGAGCAAGAAAGCGTCTTGAAAACGTTCAGCGACTCTGACGGATCTATAAGACGATGACACCAGCTCGAGGGAGGAGGCAGAGCCATTATATGTGCAACGAAGGCTGAGAAGAGGGACAGAGGCGCTAGGGCGGGGATGAAGATGCCCAGATCCATATTCCAGGATCAGCATTTCCTCGTTAGAACATCAATAGAACTCCGGTATCCCAGACGTCAACGCCGACTGGTGGTTGCGCCCCCGCGCCGCCGGCTGACCCCCCCCCTATCCCTGAGGTTCTGTCCAACGGGGACGCCACGCTTGTCAGGGAAGCGTGATGCAGATGCATTCGCGTTCCCTCTGGACGATTCAAGGCTTGCCTCCCTGCCTCAGAAATGACACTTGGCTGGCATAGACCCGTCCCATCCATCACCACCCTTGCCTGTTATCTCCAAGTACGCGCCGTTTAACTGCTGGATCTGACCGCTCGGAATCTCACATCATCGCGCCGAGCACCCTGAGATGCAGCGTTACATGACACGAGGCCCCTGCTCGCAAACTTTTACAGAATTAGGACTGATGCGACGCAGGCCATGCTTATGACCGGGTCATGATGCAAAGGGGCCGCGGTGTGCCTCGCGGTAACTGGGTACTTGGGTGTCCTCGGTCTCTTGCCTGATTTGTCTCCCAGAAGGGGGTTGAGCCAGCACGCATATGCAACATGCGCGCGCCGCGCACTCAGCAAACACTGTCGCACAAGCCTGATTCGATTCGTGGTGGGGTTACACAACGCCCATCGCGTCCAGATCTGTGGGAAGTCTGGGTCAACGGCAATCGGTGATTCGATCGCGGACGGGCCGACGTCAGCTGTGCCGGCTCCAGAAGCGGCGCTTCGCTCCTCCTCTCCCCGTACCTTTCCTGGGATGTTGCGTATTATTCCTGGCATCGAGTTGGGCTTCTGGTTTGGCAGCGCCGTATAAGCCTATTTCCAGCTGCCAGGCACTATTGGCATTGCGCAACGGGCCCTCAACGGGCCTTGCCGCGGGCCGGTCCATTAGCTTGATGGACGCGGTGCGTCAAGCAAGACCTCTTCAGCTCGTGCGAGGAGGGGCCGAAATACATCGGTAGCAGCAAGGCAACCACTCTATCGTCTGCGGGCCGAAGGGGAAAGAGGTCTCAGTCGGTGATGGAGGGTCGTCAGCAAGGTGGTGGTGAGGGTGGACTTTTTGTTTACTCATCGCCCTCACCGATGCATACAGCCGTTACAGGTCCCGATAGACCTACCCAGGCCATCATCGGAACGGGGACTGGGATGTTACTGGGCGGAGCACCGTTGTGGCGGCGCCTCACGACCGCTAGATCTGGCCTCGAGACGTGCCGTATCTGGAAAGCCGCGTGCATGGGAATGTCCAAGTCACGGGACAGTCGGCGGCGTCGTGGGAGAGCCGCAGGGGGGGCTGCTGTCTCTGATCCAGCAGAGTCCGATGTGCGATCGATCGCGCAGTGGCCCTGCCTGCTTCCGTCGGCCGTTTGGATCGAAGGCTGCGTGAACCCGGCGCGAGCAACGCGTGGCTTGGAGCTTGAAACCCGGTTCCTGGATCTCATTGGCACTGATGTGCTCCGGGGAGGAGGCAACAGTGGCGTGATGCATCTCTCCTGTAGTCTTCGCGCGAGACGTCGGAGGTTGAGGCGAGTTGGTTCGACAAAAGGGCCCCCGCCATCAGGGCAACGTCTGCAGGATCTCAACCGGTCAAGCCACCTCGCCCCGAGACGCTCTCCTTGAATAACGCCGGTCTACCCTTCGGCGTTCGGTGTTGCAGGGTCATCGTGGCTTCCAGCTCGTCCGCGCTAGCTCGAGTTCGAGATGATGTTTCGAGCGTCGAGGGCGTCGCAGGGGGTAGGCCCGGAATGACGGCTCAGATGCCGTCATTGCAGCCAAAGGGTCCAGCTGGAATTGGGGGCAGGGGACATCCGCCCTTCTGAAGGCACATGTGTCCCGGGAGTGGTGCCTGACTGGTGTGGCGAACGGAATGACCTCGAGATCTGGTCACACCGAGTGAGGGAGCCCGATCTGGTAGGTTTATTTCGGTGCACCCACATCAGTGCGTGGCTCAGCTCCCGTTGAGCTTTGTGTTCCCTGCAATGATAGGAGGGTAGAGAGGCGTCGCGAGTCAAAAACTCATTTAACGAGCTGCAAATAGTTCGTCTTGACCATGGCTGAGTTTGGTTCCTTGGAAGATGGAGACACGAGTTGAGGGAACCCACCAGAAATCAATCTCGTACTCGGACTCCGTGGCCCTCCGGCTCGGATGCTTAAATCACTAGCGCCCGTTCCAGCCCCTTTTAGTGCATCGTGGCCGCCCCCACGATCTCGGCCGATAGCCGATGCGTCTAAGCGGCTCGGAGACTTGGCATGGACTCTCTCAATCACATCAACATCTCGACCAACATCCCATCTGTCGCTCATCTGACGCCTGTGAATGACGCGCCGACCGTGTCGGAGCAACATGGAGGTCCCTCGCGGCAGGCATGCGGCCAGACGAACGCACAACAAGGTCCGCACGGGCTGCAGAACGTGTAAGGCTCGGAAGATCAAGGTAAGCTCGGCGGATGCCCATGCCGCCATGCCGAAGACTCCGGGGACGGACGGATATCTCTGGAGACGAGTTGCTATACCGCTTGGTCTGAGATGAGGGAACTAACAACGTCGAGTGCGATGAGCAGCGACCTTCCTGTGCCAACTGCATAAAATACGGTGTTTCCTGCGACATCCTCAAGGATCAAACAAGTGAGCCGAGGTCGAAGCCCGTCACATCCGTCTCCCCACCAGTCACCCCTTCAACGCCAGGTCTGAGAGCAGACGGGGATCCGATACCAGACACGATTCCAAACCTGAACATGCTCGATCTCGAACTCATGTACCACTGGACGACTCACACCCACGCCACGCTCACTCACGATCCCAACCTACGCCCCTTCTGGCGGCGAAACCTGGTTGCCGTCGGTCTCCGATGCGACTTTGTCATGCGCAATATCCTCTCGCTGTCAGCCCTCCACCTCGCTCACATGTGTCCCGAACGCGAACCAGAGCTCGTCGAAAAGTCAGTCTACCACCAGGACCTGGCCTCCAAGCAGGCAGTCCTGGCCATGGCGTCTGTACACGAAGCCGACTCCACGGAACTGGCCGACCGTCTCTTCTGCTACTCTGTCTTGACCATGTACATCGGTTAGTCCCATATTCGACGACGCCTGCCTAGCATCTGCTCATCAAGCCATAGTCCTCTCCAACTCCCGGAACCCCGAAGACGCCCTGCTGTCTGGCGGCTCCAGCCCGGCGCCGGACTGGATCCACATCTTCAGCGGCGTCCGCGAGCTCGGCGCCCTCTCCAAGCAGGGCCGCAACCCGGACAACCCCCTCTCCCCCATCGGTCTCTTCGCCGGCAGGCGCATCGAGCTGCGCGAACGTGCCCGTGCCATGGACCACCCCTACCTCGACCGCCTTCGCGCCCACATCGCCGCCGTCGACATGGACCCCGCCCTGCGCGCCATCTTCGACAACGCCATCGACGAGCTGCACATGTCCTTCGCCGTCTTCTACCGCATCCCCGGCGACACTCCGGACATCATCGACCTCTTCATGTGGCTCACCAAGGTCCTCTTCGATTTCATCCCGCTTCTCAGAAACCCTTCCCAGGAGGCCCTCGCCGTCTTCAGCTACTTCTGCATGCTCCCCAAGAAGCTGCCCAGGCAGTGGTGGCTCAACCGCTGGGCCGACAGCCTCAAGATCCGTACCTATGAGCTCCTCGATGCCGAGCACAGGACCTGGGTGGTCGAGCCTTCGACCCTGGACATGCCCAACTTTGGTACCTGAGAGGTGGCACGGCCATGGCTTGCCCGTCCGTGCTAGCTTTTGTTCGTCTTGTTGCGGCCACAAACCTGGACCAATTTTTTATGTCTTACCGGAGCCCTCGCCACGATTGTCGACGATGCCGCTCAGAGTCTAACATGTACAAGACCACAGCCGATCGCCTGAGATCTGCTCGATACGAGACTACGATGCTGGCCAGGCGATGTCGATGTCGCATGATGGTACGCGTTGTGTGCTTGCATCTTCGCCATCCGTGCACCTAACAGCTGCATCGAAAACAAACATCAGTCTCGATGAGTTACAACCACGAGCAAGCGTAACAACTTATCAGTGCATGGGGGTATATTGATCTATTCTACTATCCTCCCTGGCCATACATGCCATATCATCCTCCCGGGACCAGAAGGAAAGAGCCAAGAAATGCCGTCCAAACGCCGTCGCCAAAGTCACCAAGCAAATCTATCCACCATCGAGCCCCTGCCGCTTACCCCCTGCCGAACAACTTGCGCGCGGCACCCCTCCTTGAGGCCGGCGTGGCATATCCATCCTGCCCATCATACGAGCCGTACGGATTCGTGCCATGGACGTCCGACGCCGCAGGGCTGGCCGAGTACGACCCCTCACGGTCCTCGGGCCTCAGCTTCTCCGGCCGGGGCGGCGGGGGCGGCGCGTTCGCGGGCGCCGGCGCGGGCTTGTGGTAGTCATCGCCGTTGTAATCCGAGTTGGCGCGCGCGTGCTCGGTGCGAGGCATCGGCAGGCCCTGTGCCTGCTGCTGTGGAACAGGAGGCGCGACGTGGCCGTTGGTCTCCTCGATGGAAACCGGGCGGCGTGCGGGACGCTGCTGTTGCTGCTCCTGGCGAGGTGGTGCCGGGGCTGCGGCGGCAGGCTGCTGAGCCATGGTGCTGTTCCTCGATGCCTGGGGGCGCTCACGCTTCTTCTCGCCTCCCTCCTCGTCGGAGGAGCTGTTGTCCTCGAGATCTCGATCCTCGTCCGCGTACATCCGCAGCTCCTTGCGCATGGCGAGGTTGGCGCAGATATCCCGTGCCTCCTCGATGGCGACCTTTTGGGTCCTCAAGGTCATCCTCCTGTCGCGCGTCTCCTTGTTCTCAGCGGCGATGGCCTCAACAACCCCGTTGGACATGGCCATGACGGCGACTGAGTTGAAAATGCCGTACATGCCCTGCAGGAGATGTCGCTCGATGACCTGGGTGATGGTGTTGCGGATGAAGGTCTTGGCCGCGAGCTCGTAGAAGATGAGCATCTTCTCCAGGACCTCCTGGGCCTCGGTATAGGTGGCGCCGTCGCGGCTCGATTCGATCTGCCACTTGCGCAGGCGCTCCTCGTACTCAGGGTCGTAGGGCTGGATCTCGAGGTTCATGTCCTGCGTTAGGCGCTCCATCTCCTCCTGCGCGCTGGCGAGGAGAGCCTTCATCTGGGGGTCGAGGAATTGCGACCGGAGAGGCTCCCGCATGCGCTGCGGCCAGGTGAAATCGATGAGCTCGCTGAGGAACTCATTACAGACGACGCCGAGGTTGTCCTTGTGCTCCTGGGCCAACTTGGGCCAGTTCTCCGAATAGCTCTGGAAGAGCATGTAGACGGCGCGAGGCTTGGGGTCCATGGGGAACTCGGAACCGCGGATCTGGCGGAGAAGCATCTCAACCTCGTGGTTCACGAACTCCTTTTTGCCGTTGTCGTTGGTGGGCAGAGGGGTGGTGTCGGGCCCGCGGATATCGGAGGCAGAGCCAAAGGCGTACTTGCGACCGTTTTGTCGAATGCGATGGGAGAACTTCTCGTTCTCCTCGATGGCGCGAGCACGCAGGTTCTGGGCGGGCGTGCCGCGAGGGTCGGCCGAGGCGCGGAAGAAATTCCTGCGAGGAGGGTTCTTGTAGAAACCGTAGACGGCGGGAATGACAAGCTCCTTGGAGTCCGAGAAGAGCTCGATGAGCTCGACGCGCATCTCCTCAACTGTATCCTTGCCGGTGCCCATTGACTTGAGCTCCGTGTCACATTTCTCCAGGGCGGTCTGGATCTGCTGTCGGAGAGTCTTGACGTGACGGCCAATGTGGCGCTGTAGCTGAACGCTCAGCTTTTGCTTGAGCGCCTGGGCACCGCAGCTGGACTCGGGAAGAGACCGCCACTTGCCCCGGCCGAAAAATTCCTGTTCTCTCTCCTGCCTTTCACGCGCCGACGGCCAAGGCTGACCGGGCTCGCGCGGGCCGGGGTTCAGAAGGACATACCAGCCGAGTTTGAAGAAGTTTGCCTTGTCCCTGTTCATGACAAGATCGATGAATTTGTCCTCGAGGCCGATGGACTCGGTCAGGTCAGGTTTTGTGAGGACACCGATCGTTCGAGCGCCAGTGGGATCGAACTCTCGGGCCTTGGTAAGGATTGGGGCCTGAACGTAGTCCGAGTTGCCACCGACAACGGCCAGGATGATGGTGCGGGAGCTCTTCATGTATCTGTCGCAGAGCACGTCGATTGTCCGAATGTCGTCGAGAGATTGATCGTTGTTGGCATTCCTGACGAGACCGGGCAGATCGACGAGGGTAAGCAGAGGCATATCGGGACCTCGCTTTTCGACCACGAGAATGTCGCGGGCGGCGAATCTGCCAGGGATGCTCTTGGGCGCGATCAGGTCGACGGCGCTGCGCATGAGGGCGTCAAAAGGCGTGTTGCTGTCGACGGTGCCGCCAAACTGCTTGAGGCGCTCCTGCTCCCGGAAGTTGCGGTTCTTGTCAGGGATGATGGTGACATTGAGAGAGGCCTCGTTCGATCTCCTCAGGCGGATTTCGGTAGCGAAGCGCGTGCAAGCGCCTGCATCGCGAGGGAACGGCGTGCCCGTGATGGCCTCGAGGACTGAGCTCTTGCCAGCAGACTGGTCGCCCACGACGACAATCTGGGGCAGCTTGACATTGTCGAGCTGTGCAAATTGCAGTTTGTCGATGAGCTCGAGGAGACCGCGCTGCTCGTTGGCCATGTCGGCTGTGCCGAGGGCGGAGTCGATGTTGGGTGCTGCCATCTCGCGCTCCGTCCTGGTCATGCTATGAATTCGTCGCTCTGGTGTGATTGAACCCATGCAATGACTCGAATGGCAGTATGAATTGGTGTTGTAACAAGTTGGACAGCAATGATGAACGAAGCAGAGGGTCACAAGTAGGTGGCGTGCGGCAAGGCTGTTCCTTATAAACACCTACCCTTCTGCTTGGGATGACGAAGTCCTCTCAACGCAACTTTCATCAAGTCACCATGCATCACATGTCATTGGTTCATCCATGACAAGCATGGAAAGCGGGTGCCTGGACCCTGGCGTACCCGGTCTGAAGTCGTCGCAAGGAGGCGCGTCAGCTGCTCCGAGAGGTCGAGCTGCATCATGTGTGGAGCATCAAGAGGATCGCCACCCATCATGGAAGGCTATGCTTGGCTTTGCTCACTGAGGCAACCCAAGACTCTGTGGCTGGGCGCGTTGATATCGCTCGTCCCGAATGGCCTGGAGATTCGGCAGATGGGCCGCGGCCGTCTTGGCGGAGGGAACCGTGGAACAGAAGAGAAACATTTGTAGAGGGGCAATGTCTAAATGATATTGTAGAGGCTTTGATAGAACGAAAAAGAGGGCTCAAAAATGTGCACAGCCCCAAGCAGAAGTCATCCGGAGTGTGCCAAGGCTGCACTGTAAAGTCCTGGAGGTTGCAAGGTGCTGCCGACAAGCGAAGCTGGGGTGACGACGCCGCTACGCGGCAGACACTTGGCCCAATCAAGGCAGACAATGAGCGATAGTCGGCCGAACTGAGGACAAGCAAAACATGCTACTCCTTGATGGTTGGGTTTCGCCACGTCGCGTTCGACTTTTGGGCCCGAAGGATTGGTGCTGGTCCCATGCTTGTTGGATTGGTCGCTGTCAAGCTTCCGTCAACTGGCTGGACTGATATGACGTTTAATCGTGGCGGTGGCGGTGCAAGATGTGGCTGTGCAACACGTGACCGACTCGTCTCTAGCGGCAGGCCTCCACGGAAGAAATCCACCAGAAGTGACCTCGGACCTGTGTTGCCTGTACAGCACGTGCATAGCAATTATTCGGGCACTGATGACCTCGGCATAGGGAGAAAGCTACAGTCCTTGAGGAGCCAGATTCTCACGTTGAATTTGCCTCTCATAATAGCGAGCACTGCATTGTTGTTTGGCTAGCAGCCTGTCATGTTCATACATTTTCGCCTGCCATCGTCTGTCGCTATGGCTTTGTGCTGCTGTACGGACAACGAGAGATCAGACAGGTCTTATTTCGAGCACTTCAAGTGTTCGATGACAAGCCCAGGGTTTCATCTAATTGAATGGCAGGAACAGGTGCTGCCAACAAAACGGTGCGCTTCGCAAGCCTCAGCACGAGGCACAGCAGGCAGGCAACCCTGCGACGTTCCGACATGGCACTCATCGTAGGCACCAGCCCAAGGTGTCTTTCAGTGGCATGCTATGCCCACGTGAATCTGAAATCCAAATCAGCGTCATATCCAAAATGCGGCATAATTTGAAAAGCAATCCAGAATATTCCTCAGAATTAATGAACATCAGATTCATGCAAGCAGAGCTTGTCATATACAATCTAGCGTGAAAGTGTTCGATTCATCATTGGAAGGACAGGGAGGATTAATGCGTTTACGTACGGTCCACGCGACGTTCGAGTCGATTGAGAAAAGAAGGGCCGAGCCCGGGTATATTCGATATTCGCATCATCAATCATTTCATCATCTGCAACTTGTCAGCCCAAGTCTACCCCTGGTTGCGGGTCTGTAACTCACATGTACATCACTTCTCCCAGGACAGATCTCAGTCGTCCCAAGAATTGTTCGGCCGCTGCAAGCCGACCGACTTGAATACATTCCCAATGGCACCCAGAGTCGTGTCCACCAGAGCCTTGATCATGCCCTGGCGCTTGTTCTTGCCGTCGGCGTCTCGGGTCGGGTTCTCGCTACCCATCGTCGGCAGGACGTTGTCGCTGGCGGACAGGCTGACAAAGAGGGCGAAGGGGACGAGCCAGACGCAAATGCCAAAGTAGGATGCGATCTGTGTGAAGGACGGGCCCTCGGGCTTGTCGTAATACGACCGCATGTTATTGTACGCCTGCGTCTGGGCGTCGGAAAAGTGACGGAACCAGAAGTAATGGTTCACGAGAACAAGCACTATTGGGCGTCAGAGACAGATCAATATCAGATAAAGCTCCAAAACTTACCACACGACGCGAGGAACAGGGGGTCCGTAAGCTGGACGAAGGGGAATCGCCGCATGTTGCCAAGGTAGATGACGTGGGAGAAGATCCCGAGCAACGTCAACAAGAACGGGAAGCCATCGACAATCCACAACAGAGCCTGAATCACGATAATAGCGTAGATGAGTCTCGAGAGGAACCGCTTCGCAATGACGGTGTGTTCTTCGACGAGCTCGGAAAGGTAGTACAATCCAGAGGCTGGAGGTCCATGTTAGCAAGGCGCGTCGAGCAAGCCACGAAGCAAGAACATACCAATAGCCAAAGTCAGGAAGATGAAGCCCAACACGGCCCCAACAACCCCGAGGACTGGCAAGATCCACATGTTGGCGTTTTCAGTGTGTGGGCATGGGATGAGGCCAAGCTGAGGAAGAAATCAGAAAGGAATTGGAAGATTGAAAGAATACGCGACTAAATTCGCGGGCGTGTCCTTTGGACAGCTCCGGGTCAGATTACGTAAGGCAGTCTCCCTGTCGTGGACGGTGCCCACCTGCGGGCTGTTTGGCTGCCAGCTGCCAACGCCGTTCAATACCCCGCCAAAAGTCTTATCGATAGCTATCCGCACCGAAAATCTTCAATTTTGGGCGGCCCATGAACACAGCTCAGCAGAAGGAGGAGGAGCAATACAACTGCTGTCCAACTTTGAAAGCAAGACTCGTCTGGAGGAGCACCTCTCCATCTCGCCAACATGTCGCGTCCCGAAGACACCCTGTAAGTGTCTTCGACAAGCCGGGTCACTTGGCGCCCACTAACGCCCACCAGCGCCGCCGACATCCACTACAATGACACCGAAGCCCGCAAATACACGACCTCGTCTCGAATCCAGAACATCCAGGCGTCCATGACGAGGCGCGCCCTCGAGATTCTGGACCTCGACACACCCTCATTCATTCTCGATGTCGGCTGCGGCAGCGGGCTGTCGGGCGAGATCCTCTCCGCCGAGCTCCCTGAACACGGCGGCCCTCACACCTGGATCGGCATGGACGTGTCGCCGTCCATGCTAGACATTGCGCTGCAGCGCGACACGGAGGGAGACCTGCTGTTGGCAGACATTGGCCAGGGCGTGCCCTTCCGCGCCGGCTCCTTCGACGCCGCCATCAGCATCTCGGCGATCCAGTGGCTGTGCAACGCCGAGAGCAGCGACACATCGCCGGACGGGCGCCTGACGCGGTTCTTCAACGGGCTGTACGCGTCTCTGAAGCGTGGCGGCCGCGCGGTGTGCCAGTTCTACCCCAAGAACGATAAGCAGAGGCACATGATCACGGCGGCGGCGGTCAAAGCGGGCTTCGGCGCGGGTATCCTCGAGGACGACCCGGAGACCAAGAACGTCAAGCTGTACCTTGTCCTGACGGTGGGCGGCGCGGCCAAGGCGGGCGCCAGCGGAGACATCACGGGCGTTGTCGACGGCATGAACGGCGTCGACGTCATCGACCAGCGACACAAGGCGGGCGACAAGAGCGGCAAGGGCGAGATCAAGAAGGGCAGCAAGCCGTGGATCGTGCACAAGAAGGAACAGATGGAGAAGAAGGGCAAGGTCGTCAAGGCGACGTCAAAGTACACGGGTCGCAAGAGGCGGGTGGCTTTCTAGGGAGCTTCGATGGTTCCGGCATGGCACGGCGTTTTACGGTTAATGATTTGATGGATGGACACGAAGACGCAGAACTGATACCCACAAGCCACGGCAACTCGGGCGATTCCCGATCAGCTTGTGTTCTCATTGAGACTTGAACCTTTCGACTATTGATACATGACATGGCTCATAGCGTTGATCGATGTACCGAAATGCCCATGTGTGCGTGCATCCAGGGCGGCATGCCGCCCGCAACCCAACCGAAGCACAGCTAGGTCTGACGACACCTGCCAATGGGTGTGGACTGCTCGGGGCAATCTCTTACCCAGGCCTTCCCGAGGAAACCGGGAGCCTGATGATAAAGATTCGGACGATGTCATGTGAAGGACCCTTGTCCATGACGCATCGCGGTTCTCGTCGGCGCCCTGCCCCAATTACGAACATACCGAGCACTAGGAACCTGCAAACCCCCAAGCAAGGTTGGGAGATATGCTGCATTTGTATCAAACCACACGTATCTCGCGAATGTGTCCACATCTTACCAACCTTCGGACCTGCGCATCCTGGGCATTGCGTGCGCCTGTTGGGCTAAGTCGAAGGCAGCAATATCGAGTACCCCTGGCCATGTCCACACGGAACACCATCACACCCTGCAGCCTAAACAGAGTCCCACACCACTTCAGGCTACCTCCCTACTCGATGAAGATTCAGCGGGAGATGGCAGGCTGGGGCAGCTCGTTCTGCGAATTGGATTTGTCGAAGCCACGTGTGTTCTTACAAAGGAAGGGGTGTGTCGAGAGGTAGACGGCACGAACCCTCTCGTTTATCCCAGTCTGCAGGACCATATAGGCGTCAGTTTGATAACAAGCATCTGGCCTTTCTTTTTGTTTCTTGGGGCTGAAGCCATACCAAAGATCCACGGGCCCGCGGTACCGCCAGGACATCGCCGCGTGCCACGGCTCGCGAAGATGTTCAAACTGTCCTCTTCGCGTTCGGTCACCAGGCATGCAACATGTGGCAGTTTAAGTAGTCTGGCCTCGTATGACAACAGGTCGATAAATAGAAGCCATCAGCTCCAGACAAGCAGCCGTTTCTCTATGCCATCCACCCTCGACAACATCAAGCAGCCCCCAAACAAGCAGCACACGAGTCCCCAGGCCTTGGCCCAATTACCTCTTCTCTCGCTCATTACTCAAAATACCGCCAATATGGCCAGGACCGGCAGAACCCTCCTCTTCTATGCCCTCGCCCTCGTAGGGCTCTACTACATGAGCGGGGTCCTTTACCACGTCGTCACGGACCTTTTCTACGGCTCTGCCAGTTACGCCCCTGAAAACAATTACCACCATCCATCGAACCTCCACCGTACATACGACAGGCTGTCAAACGGCTGCTACGACTTGTGGTCTGAATGCACGAGAATGTGGCCAGACTGGCTGGAGCGCATGGGACTGGACCCCAACATCTGGATGGACGGATGCGCACACATGCGGCGACAGTGTGAGCGAGACATGCGGTACGATTCTGCGATGCCCTCGTACGGTCATGGTCCCGGTCACAGAATGATGGGTCAGGACTACATGTGACGGCGAAAATCAAGCCTACCACATCACCTCTGTTACTCCCCATGAAGGCAAGCGGGCAGCATAGGAGGGTTAGTAAAGGCTGTGCAGCTGAAGCAGCGTGCTCGTATGTAAAATATCTTCATTATGTTTATCGTCAGAAACCAAGGGAAACGGGGTATCGAAAGCAATTACAAATAAAAACAAAGTCGCCATCATGATGCAGACCTCCCTTGAGGCCGCGGCCCTCAGCCGAGACTCACATCGACAACCCGCACGCCCGCCATCTTCAGGTTCTTCGGCGTCAGCAGGTCCTCCAGCGCCAGGGGCCAGGCAGCCTTCTTCTCGTCCTGCACGTTCGTCGACACGATCCGGCCCCTGAAGTCCTCCACGCGCGGGTCGTCCGCCGTTTTGAACGCGTCGCCCCCCTCGCCGCGGACGAACATGGACCGCGTCGGCTCCTGCGGGTCGCTGCTGTCGAGGACCATGCTGTAGCCGTCGGGCAGCGGACCCAGCAGGGCCTCGCCGCACATGAGGCCGTGGACGTAGCTGTCCCCGATGACCTCGTACTTGGAGTCGAGCCGGTCGCGGAAGATGAGCGGTACATCGCAGCCCAGCACCACGTACACCCCATCGCCGGCCTTCATCGTCCTCGGACCAATACCAATGAAGCCCTCCTTGGTCGTGAAGAACGCCCTACCCTTGCACGTGGCCAGCAGGTGCGTGACATACGTGAGCGTGGCGTAGTCGTACGACGAGCTGGACCGAGCCTTCATCTGATCGTCCTCCTCTTGCAGCGACTGCTCCAAGATCAGCCGCAGGGACTCGATGCTCGTGGTCACGTCGGGGTACGCCTCCATGGGCGGCTCGTGCAGCGAATCAAACAGGCCCCAGGCCAGCGTCGCGCAGTACGCCTTGAGCATCGCCCCCTCGGCGCCCATGTAACTGCCCGTCAGCGCATCAGCGGGCGCGCAGCGGCGTATGGCGGCGATGACCTCGAGCACGGGCACGAAGTCGCCAAAGAGCTCGGTGACCTCCGTCACGGTCGCGCAGCGCACGCCGCTCACCCTGAGCACCTCGCTGCCGTTGTGGCGCGCGTGGGCCTCGGACATGGAGCTGGCGAGGTGCATGGGCATGGTGTTGGCGACGCGCTTCCTCGTCCACTCGGGGATCCACGAGGGCATCGTCAGCTTCCCGCCCGTGTTCTCGCACGAGGCGAGGATGTTGGTGTTCTTCGAGTGGTCGATGTACTTGAGCACGGCGTCCTGGTAGACCTGCGTCTTGCTCCGCGTGTAGTCCACCTCCAGACCCATCGACTCGTCCACGTCGGCGGCCATGTCGAGGATGGCGAAGATGCGGTCGCGCGGGTCGGAGCAGTTGAACTTGCGACCCTGGTCGAGGAGGTCGAGGAAGGTGTGCTCCTTGGGCGGCTGGCAGAGCAGGAGAACGAGTTCGTAACGACGGGCGAAGCGTAGCTCGGGAGAGCTTTCCTGCGATCGGTCGAGATAGTGGCGCGGCTTGTTCGCGATGCAAGCCAGGGCGGTGCGGAGCAGGTCCCAGCTTATCGTCTTGTTGCCACAGGTAAAGATGGCAGTAGCCGGGTCTGCCACGGCGATCTCCTGACGGCTCCAGACTCTTCCGAACCAGGCCCGGTGTACCAGCTCGTAGATAGACCAGAGCTCATCTTGCTCGTATGGGAGGTAGGACGTAGGGTCGGCAAGGCTAGGATCTATCGCGCCCGCGGGGCTTGGTCGCATTCTCGTATTGACGAAGTCGAACTCGATCATATATCCTAAATCCTCCAGCAGGGCGACGGCAGTGTTACTCTCGTTCGCAGCCGGGCCCAGCCAGACGACGACTCGCTCCGCGGCGTGGTATATGTCGGCCATCATGGCGACCTGCTTTGACTTTTCCTTGGTGTCGGGTTGATTAATGGAGACACAGTCCACCCAGAGGGTTCGGGCCTCTTGCTTGTTGCGGAGGTATCTGAGCATCTGGCCCAGATTGTAAGGAAGCCATAGTCGCCTGCCTGACGATCCTATCCTGATAAAGTCGGGCTTCGAGGCGCTGGAACCCCAGACATAGGAGACGGCCTCATAGCTCGTGCGCGACGATGGGGGGTCATCCAGGGAGACAGTGTGGATGTCACCCTTGAGCTCGTCGAGGAACGATCCGGGCGCGAGGGTCAGAACTCGGGTTTCTCTTCGCGCTGGGTTGATAGTATTGTATTTATAGACTCGCTTATCCTGCTGCTTTTTGAAGAGGTGGTGGCACCCGACAACGGACCAAAAGACGAGGGCCGCCATCGCGCGGGGTTGCGAGGGATGCCTGTGTAACGCGGGGAGCGGTGCGACGGTGGTGACGAGAGCTTGGGTAGGGGTGTGAGAAAGGAAAGACGGTAAGAATATCGTCGCAGACAGGGAGAAACCGCCGTTACATGTGCTTCTGGCGTAAATGCAATGATGACAACACCATATGAGGCCCGCCACGGATGGACGCGATATCCGTTGATGGAGCGCGGCCGAGTCGTGACGCAACTCGCCACGCACTCTCTTGGCCTGCAACACCTTTTCCCCCTCCCTGTCTCGGCAGTCTGGCGCTTCCGCTTTCTGGGCAGACCAGAGCTATCCCCAGCCGGTGGCCCCAAGTCTTGATTAGCGGCTGCTTACCGAAGTAGCCCGCAGACGTAGGCCATTTGCTGATCGCGATAGTGTGCTAGAATTAGAAGACTCCGGGTTTGAATACACCCGGCTGAAGTTTACCGATGAAAGCGATAGACCTTGTGACTGTTCTGATCTTGAAGCTTGTCTTACGCCGCCACAACCTGATAAATGCAATTATGACAAATTTCTCTAACTTGGATCGGTAGCTCAGTGGTAGAGTGTGGGATTGCAGATCCTAAGGTCCTTGGTTCGAAACCGAGTCGGTCCTCTTTTTGTCATTTTGCCCTCCCCATGTCCTACCGCCCAACAGCATGCTCAGGGCCATGATGTCCACTTGAAGCGTAGCTGCTGTTTTTGGTGCGAGTCTGAATGCTCATGTTCCCTACATTTTCATTCATGTCGACGAGACCTTGGTGCTGAGCAGCGTGCTTCTCGACACCAGCGACGACAGCCATCGGGCAGAGCACTGTAGATACTGATATGTGCTCAGACAAGATAATCTACAAGCTCATGTTCTCCCAGAAACACCTTCTGCGTCCTTGTAGACAATTTGGTTAAACTCCAATCGAGAAAGAAGGCCCTGACAGCCTCGCGGTATTGCAAGGTCATGGTCCACCAGATCCTTCCATGGGGAAGTTCCCTATGCGCCTGTATCATGTTCAACCCTCAGCCGTTCGCCGCCCAGTATCCCCGGGCAGAGTGGGCGTTGCAGCAAGATTGGAAGCCCCTCCAATTCGATGTGCAGCACTATAAACTTGTCAGAGCCACAGTCTTCTGGTCATCACATGGGACACACTCACTACGCCATCATCCATCCAGCCACCCCCAGGGCAGCAAGAGGCCGTGTACCCCGAGTTGCTGTTGTCCCCTCTTAGGCAGGACCATATCTCCGTAGGTTGGTTGCAAAGGGCGGTTACCTCACTGGCGAAGAGACCCTGAGACTGTTAGCACACAGCGTAATTGCAGCTCTTGAGAACAGGCTCGTGGCGCGGTCCTTCAGAGGGCGTGTCTCACCACAAAGGTCGTTACGACTATAGAAGAGACGCGCATCGTGAGAAGTGTTGAATGATTTCAGTGCTCAGTGACGGTGGCTCAAATAACTGATAATGCTCCCCGGTCAATGTTGGGCGCATGTCGTCTACTTATGCTGCGGCCCGCGGCGAGTCGGACTCGATCACCAACCCGTCTTCCGTTGTTGCAGGGCACTCTGTTGCAACCCATAGCGATTAATTAACCAGTTCGCTTTAATTGACACCAAATCCAAGTGATCACTATCAAAACCTGGTGTACATGACTCGCTGGTTGTCGTGGATGCCCGTGCTGTTTGCACCTGTTGGAACTCGACGTACCACTGAGTCGGCTACCGCAATTCAGGTCAAAGCTGGGGAAATCGATGGTCATCTATCTGAACATTGGACGGTATTAAAGACGGCTTCTCATCAATTTGAATCTACCATTGAGATAAACTACCTGCATCAAATGGGCAAAAGCTGTCTGCTGACTACCTACTCATGCTCGGTTGCTTCCGTGTCCAACATCGGCACAGCCCGCAGACGACAGGGAACAACCATGAGTATCGCGGCAGTGTCACAAATCCCAATAATGTCAAGAATAGTACAGTCAACTAACTAGGAGGCTAAGAATAATGCTAAACTTTGTTCTGCAGAGTTTGCTCCACCGGGCACAGTGATGAATGCGTATCGTGAGTCGTCTCTCGCATTCGTCCCCGGCCCGCCACGTCGACCCCCAGCCATTTACAGCGCCGACCGGATGGGCGCCCACACCTTGGGCTCAGGAAAGTCAATCTCGGCATCACCCATCCTCACGCCCACATGCCACCTCTTCAGACCGGGCCAGAAGTTGTCATACAGCCCGTGGCGCTTGCCCTCCTCGTCCGTCTGCGACATGTCGAACCACGCCAGGCTCGCCTTGCTCGAGTACTGCCCCGGCAGCACCGCGGCCCACCGGTCCGTCCCCGGCAGCTCGCCGTGCTTGCCCTTGCCCTCCGGCAGCGGCGGGTGCACGAGCGTGAAGTCGAGGCCCAGCCACTTGAAGATGTTGAGGGAGAGCGGGAAGTACGGCACGTACGAGACGGGCTTCATGGTGGCCTGGAACAGCGGCACGGGGGACACGGTCCCCTCCGTGGCGCCGCCGGCCGTGTCGTGCGGGTAGACCTTGACCGTCCGGCTGCCGTCTTTGTTGTCGGCCCATCGGAAGTCGGCCATGTGCTTGGGGATGTTCCAATCTGGAGACGGGTCAGCGGGGAGACGGGAGGACGGCACACGGCGTGCTCACTTATGCGACCGTTCCAAGTGGTCTGCTTCTGCGACACGTAGATGCGGGTGATGCGGGCATGTCGCTTCTTCACCCGCCTGCCGTTCTCTTCAACGTCATACTCGTGAAAGCCGGGCGCGAGGATGAGCTCGTCGTAGGGCCCGACAGGGGTGTCGGAGTAGCTGATGAGCTGAATCATGCTGATGCCGCCCTGGGGCTTGGAGCCGTCAGCGGATGGGAAGCTTGAGCCTCCCTCCAACGGAGAGTATGTGATGTCGGGGAAGTTCTGCGCCTGTGCCTTTGATGTGTAGAAAGCGAACATCCAGACAGTAGCTTTAAGCTTCCATGGCGGAGGCGCCGCGATGATGCCCTCCGGAGGTGTCGGAGGGCTTGATGCTGCAGTAATGCCCATGGTCGACAGGGTGCGACAGTGGATGATGCTGTCTGTGCGAGATCTTGATCAGGGTCGGGGGTGGTGGGGATGGTCAAGAAATATCCACGGATGACAGGCTCAACTTTCCAAGGCGTTGCAACTTATCTACTGTGCATCTCATGGAGAGCGGGAAGCACCCGGAACAGGAGCGAACCTCGGCGAGCCCCTCCCTTTCTTGGCCCTGGCACTTCACCTCGTGCTACCCCAGTCGTCGTTGCTGGTCCCAGTGTCAAGACATGCCGTGCTAACTGCATGTGGCAACTCGACATCTGGGCCGGTCGAGCTCGAGGTCCAGGAACCGGTGCGAGAAGTATCCTTCTCGTTTTAGTCTCGAGCTCATTGTCATCATTTCTACATGGTCAGTCGCGGCACCTATGATTACAGGCCATGTCGAATGAATCTTCCCCAGACTCGAGCACATCACACATGCAAGCCGGCGCCCCCCCTCGGCTGTCCCCGCGATTTGGTTTCCAAACTGGGCAAGAGGGGCTGGCTAGCGCCCTTCAAGGGGCCCAGGGCGCAAGGGACGTCGCCCCAGGGGCGAGATGGCTCTGCATAGTGCATCGTCTCCTGAATACCCTAGATTGGACATCACAGAGTTGCCGGTGGTGCACCTGCAGGTAGCTGATCTCTCGATGTTCCTGTCTCATTCCATGCGCTGCGAAAGCATGTCAGCACGTTCCAAGATGCCAATGATTCGCTCTCCGCGCGCATCCACCCATTCCTGGCTTGGTCCTTCGTCATCAAATGGTTCAAGTCAAACCCATTTCATCCCACAGAGATTCATCTTCCATATCCTCATCGTCGTACGCCGAGTCCACCACAACGCTCTCAGTGCCGCCGTCTTCAAGCTCGATAGGATTCAACACCTTCCCTTCTTCGATGGCGGCCATTCTCATGACGAACTCTTCTTGAAGCTGAGAGAGATACTCTGCCAGGCGCGGGGGATCCATATCGGCAGCTTCTGCGTGTTTCAATTGTTCCTGGAGGTTCAAGACAAGTTTACGTCGGCGTATGAGCTTGCGGGCTTCCGAGCCTTGTTTCCGTTCGTCACGCTGCTGGCGCAGTCGCTTGGATACCTCCTCGGCTTTTTGGATGAATTTCGCTGGGAGCCCGACAGCCTTGGCAAGCGTGAGTCCGTAATGCTCGTCACTGACACTACCGGATCGGATGGTGTAAAGCATTGTCATCTCTGGAAGTCTGTCGCGAGTCGCGGACATGGTTGTCGCCAAGTGCAGGTTCAGAACGCCCGGGCGGTCGTTCAATACATCCGCTGAAGCCAAGTTCGTCAGATGGGCCAGACAATCGTTGCGAAGGTGTCGGAGCCAGGCTTACCAAGGTCAGTAAAGTGCGTGGCAAACCAGACACAGGCCTGACTCTGTATCAAGGCCTCCGCGATGGCGATGGCAATGGACAGCCCATCTCTTGTGCTTGTACCTCGGCCAAGTTCGTCTACGATGACCATGCTGCTTTCGTTGACGTTGCTGTAGTCTGTCAGACAAACAGCAATCGAGTAGGACAGCAGCACCTACCGCAAGATGAAAGCGATTTCCCGCATTTCCATCGAGAAGGTCGACATATTGGCTTCTATGCTGTCATCCGTGGTTACGCGGGCGAAAAGGCTGTGTACAATGGGAAACGAAGCGTATTCCGCCGGGACGAAGCAGCCAATCTGGGCCATGACCTGAAGTAGAGCAACGGTGCGGAGGTATGTGCTTTTACCGCTCATGTTGCTGCCCGTGACGATCTGGAACCGGTGCTCCTCGCTGGCGTAGAAGTCATTCGCGACCAAATTGTCACCTAGAATCTGCCATACCTGTCAGTAGGAGTCTGTTTAAGACCAGGAGGCGAGGTGACCTTGTCCAGCACAGGATGTCGGGCGGCTTTCAACCCAAGAGTTCCGGTCATGTTCGGTTTCGTATAGTCTCTGAGAACCGAGACGTGTGCAAATGATGAGAGCATGTCTAGGAGAGCGACAGACTCGCATACTCTGAACATGTGCTGCACTTGTGTACGTATGCTGTCCAGTAGCTCTTGGATCACTTTGTCACCCATCTGTACCGCTTCCGCGACCGAGTCCTGGATCCGTATGTTGAGCTTCTTGAGATGGAGAGTGAGGCACTCTACAAAGCCTTTTGATTTGTGTCGGTTGACGAAAACCTCGGGGAATTCCCGATCTTCAAGGTCCGCTGACTTGAGCTGGATCCAGTATCCTCTTCTCGAGTCATATTTGAGCTTCGTCTCGAGCTGATAGTGTGCTGATGCATATTAGCTTATGAGGTATCGTGAGATGTGTGATGGCAAACCTCCGACATCCTCCACGTATCTGATGACATCCTTGGTGCACTCAGCGTATGTTTTGCGGGATACGTCTAAGAGACCGTTCACACCAGACTGCGCGTATATTAGGCATCTGAGGCAAGAGACGTGTGAACGTTCAGACTTCTGACCTTGACGGCGAACATTCGCGAATTGCGCATTTCCAGAGGCGTTCTCATCAATGTCACATCTTCCTCGATGAACGTCGAGATAAGGTGTTGGACTTGTGAGGTGATTTGCGGTTTGCAAAGGTCCCGGATCTTGCCCAAAAGCGGGCACAACGCCGGAGACAGCGCCTGGTACAGATCTGGTATCGCCGAAACAAATGCCTTGACGTGAATGACCTGGTTCAAGGCATACTCTGATGCTTCGAGCGAAATCTCCTTTGGAAGGATAACCAGCTTGGGAAGTGTCAGTGAACTAGAGATGTACCACAGAATGTGTTAGAGCGCATACTTTGGTCAGCATGGCCTCAGCATCACTGAATGCTTTCAGAGCTGTTGATTGTCAGTAGACACTCTTGGAAGTGAAAGAGGCAGATCTGGCGGACCTTTCTTGATGTTCGAAAGCATATCTTCTGAAGTGATGAGCTCGGTCACGGCCTGGTAACGTGGCTCCAGGTACGCGTCTTGTCTTGTTGACGGCTGAAGTATGTTGTTGCGGAGAAGACGAGCGCCCATCGGTGTCTGGGTGAAGTTGAGAAGCCCGTACAGGCAATCCTTCGATCTGGGGTTGCGCAAGTTCTGGATCAATTCGAGAGATGTGATGGCCGACGTGTCAATCATCATGGTATCCTCTGATGGCTCGTATCTGATGCGCAAGGAATGAGGTACGATTTTCAGGGATATCGGCTCCGAATTGATGAATTTGATGACCTTGAAACGTTAGTAAGGCCTGCAGATTCACTACAGAAGACCTACTGCAGCAAGTGCACAAGTCGTGTAAAAGTTGCCCTGTAGGGCGACTTTGACCGTCTCGGCGTCCTCCCGAGAGGCAAACTTTCGGATGCCTTCGAGGCCATCGGCTTCGGACCAATGTTTTCGGTCGTAAGGAACAATTCTAGATCCCGGCATATGCTCCTCGATCAAGTCGAATAGGTGAGACTTGGGGTTTGGGGGGCATACAGATGAGACCAGAAGAATATGAGATGGTTCCAAAATGTCCAGTTTGTGGATCGTCTTGACGTAGAATTGGCTGTCCGATATTTGGCTTAAGATGACTTCCCCAGTAGACGAGTTGAAGAAGGCGACGCCGACGGATGGGGAGACACCTCTTGCTTCGCTGAGTGCACAAACGATGTTACGGCCTTCGCTTCCGGGGAAAGGGGTTGCGCGAGACCGTCTACTCGTCAGAGCAGTCGTAGGGCGGCTCGCGCTTGTCAGTGTGGTGGCAGGTCGAGACGGTAGCTTTGGTGACTCGACGCTGGTTATGGGTGTTTCGTCATTGGTGGTTCCGACGATACGATCGAGACGGGGGATCGACGAGGCGGCGCGAGATACGTGCCTTGTGGGATCAGCCCCAAAGATATTAGGGAAATGCGTGGATCTTGTAGAACAGCTTCCTTGGGGCTCATGATTATTGTGAACTGGCAAAGGAGCTCGTTCGCGCTGGTCGCAAAAGAAGGACGGCGAGGGATGATTGCCCATGGCGGTGGAGGAGCGTCTCGGATCGTTGCTTTGATGCTGGACTTCGCCAGGCGGAAGCATGGGAGGGTATGCTGGCAACATTGCCAAGGGATCCGTGATGCTCACCAGAGCAAAACAAGTACACTACCGGGTATGTGAGGAAAGCAAACCTGCTCGATACTCGATAGTTTCAAGGTCATGTGTCAGATCGTGGCAACGTCGATGTCCGAAAGATAGAGCAAGGAGAAAAATTGATTCAGACCGCTATCTGATGGAGGCAAATTTGGGTCCTTCCTTTCCACGCCTCCGAGACGGTGGAAGCGCTTTCGATGGCAGGAGCTGTCCATGGTGGCACCTTCTTCTTCTTCTCCGTGCCATCGCGGGAGACTTCCTCACAGAGTAAAAGGTGGGGAAAATGAAAAGCACAGTTTCGAGGTAAGCAGATGAGAATGAGCGGGATGGCAAGATACTAGTCAATTATTAAGTACCTAGTTGCCCGAGGACCTGAGTTTCGGGTGCATGGACTTCGGGGCCTTTCATTGACGTTGGAGGGGGCCTGCCCGATGGACGGGATGTTTCTCATATTTAGCCTTTCACAGTATGTTACGCTGTAGGATCCTTATAGTCGACTATTGTAATATCATGAGACCAGCGAATATGTCCTCCGGGGTCATTACATACTGTAGAGAGTCCCGAGTATCGTGACCAACATCAGGGGTGAGGATGCTTCAGCCGGTACACGATTACCTAATGACCAAGCAAGCCCACGTGACAGCGATTCAGGAGCCTCCACACGTTGGCGGCGCCCCACGGTTGCACGTTTTCCGGACCTCCCTTGGCAATAGTCCCTAGACAAGGCACACACGACCTTTGCACAGGCTCTTCCATCGATCCACACAGCACAAGATCAGAGTCGACAATTCAGCACCATCGTCACTTTCGCGGTCGTCGTCCGCTACACGACCTGGCGCGTGTCGTCTGCCACCGGATCAGCGACTCCCACCCCCCCTCGCGCCCAGTCCTCCCGCGGCCATCGCGACGGCCACGCGTTGCCCCTCATGTTCGGCATCCTGGGCTCCGTCGACATTGGCTCCGGTCAGACCTACCAGTCCTTCGATGACCTCTTCAAAGACCTCAAGGCGCGCATGGCCAAGGACGGCTACAAGGTCGTCAAGTCGCGTACCCACAGGAACAAGGTCGCTGGCAATTACGAGAAGGGCAGCGAGGTCGTTCGGTGCGACCTCGTCTGCGATCGTGGCGGCCAGCCGTACAAATGCACGGCCACACAGCTCAAGACGACCACCAAGAAGACAAACTGCCCATGGAGAGCAAAGGCCGTCAACCGCAAGACACTGGGTGCGTGGGTCTTGACCATCATCTGTGACCAGCACAACCACGAGCCTCGCACCCCGGAGCCCCCTACGGACGAGGAGGATGCCGACGCGGACAACGATGCCGAGATCATCGACACCACACAGAGTATGTCCCGCCTCCAAGATACCGCTCAATTCGACACCACTGACGGTTTGTCAGTTGAGCCAGACATACCTGCCCCCGACAGTGACACGAGCGCGGCTCTGGCCGTTGCTGGTGTCAGTCCCTCCACAATACGCTTGACCGGCGAGACCTTCCACCAGTACAAGGGCGAATATCGACGCATGGCCAAGCCAGAACGCGTGGGCATTCTTGCTCAGATGCAGCTCCGCATTGCGGCCATCTATGCAGTGGAGAACGAGGATCTTCAGCGCCAGGAAAGGCAAGCTCGCCAGGAACGAAAGCACCAGGAGATAGAGGAGAGCAACAGGAGGCGCGTGGTAGAACAGCAGCAACAGGCTCAGCAGGTTCAGCAGCAGGTGCAACAAGCACAACAAGTGCAACAAGCGCAGCAGGTCCAGCAGGTTCACCAGGTGCATCAACAACACCAACACCAGCAACAGCACCAGCAGCACCAGCAACACCAACAACACCCGCATCAGCAGATGCAGCAGCACCAGCACCATCAGATGGCGCAATTCGCGCCCATGGGTGGCGGTGCGCAGAAGCATCCGTTCCAGCAGACTCCCGAGGAGGAGCAGGCTCAGGTGCAAGAGCGGCGCCGCCACATGAGCCAGATGGCCAGAGAGCATCTGGGTACGCCTGTCCAGCAGTCGCCTATGCAGCAAGCGCCCATGCAGATGCAGCAGGCGGCTGTCCAGCAGACTCCTGTGCCGGTGCCGCAATTCGGCATGCAATCCGCCCCAGGCTCTCAAAACATCTTCCGGCACTACGCCAACACGCCTCAACAGCCGCCGTCAGCGACCGGCACGCCGGTCAGCGCGGCGACAAAGAGGCGCGGCCGCCCTCCCAAGAACACGCCGAAGAACGTCAACGGCGCCTCTTGAGGGGATGTTCATATCTAGTCCGGTGTAGCATTTTAGGACTCTAGGGATCGGGGCGTTCATCTGGGATCAGCGTGGACTATTTCATACGTATGAGGGCAAAGGAAGCTCTGGCCAGGGAAGGTCTGGACGAGAGTGGTTATAGGCTATCGGGAGGAACATTATCAGGCAAGGGGCCACATTCTGTCAACCACGGGCTGCTAGCAGCGCTTGCTGAATCTGTAGTATTAGGCTGTTAGTGCGGCATGACCCCGCGATTGAAGGTGGGTTCTGGGCCAGCATTCCTTGCCAGTTGCGTGGAGCTTGGGCCAGACCCTCGCAAAATGTCCAAAATTTCCATCATGCCCCGCTAAAAAGTATCTCGCGAACTTCACGTTGACCATACCTCGTCGACCGACAATTCGCTGTTGGCCCAGACAAGACAGCAGTCACATCTACGAAGCAGGAATCTGAACGGATCAACACTCGAAGTCATACAGATCTTCACCATGGCCACCGTTGTGCCGCCTCCGTCCAAGCGACAGAAGCGCGAACAACTTGAGCGCACCCAGACACAGCAAGATGTCACCAGCATCGTCCTGGGAGAGGATGGCAGCTTCAAGGCACGCTTTGTCGACAGCGACGGCAATCAAATGACCGAGGTCATTGAGGTGCCCCTCTCAGATGCGAGCGAGAAGAACATCTCGCTTCTCCTGAACACCATGCTGGGCAAGGCAAGTCGTGCCCTCGACCTTCCATTGATGTGACCCTAGACTGACTATCGCCTAGGACCGGGAAGACTTCTTGCCCTACAGGTTCCGAATTAACATCCCAAACTCCGATGTCATCGTCGATACGTGGCCGTCCAACCTCCTCGAGACTCTGCGCAGCCATGGCGTGGCCAACCCGTTCGAAACCACAGTCACACTCACCGCCGAGCCCCAGGCAGTCTTCAAGGTGCAGGCGGTCACGCGCATGTCCAACAAGATCCCCGGACACGGGCAGGCCATTCTTGCCGCGCAGTTCAGCCCCGCCACCAGCACGCGGCTCGCGACGGGCAGCGGCGACAACACGGTGCGCATCTGGAACACGGAGACGGGCACGCCGCACAAGACCCTCACCGGACACACGGGGTGGACGCTCTGCGTGGCCTGGAGCCCTTGCGGCACGATGCTGGCGTCTGGAAGCATGGACAAGAGCGTGAGGATATGGGACCCTGTCAAGGGTACCGCGCAGGGCGGGGCCCTCGGCGGATTCCAGAAGTGGGTGACCAGCATCGCCTGGCAACCGTACCACCTGTGGCGCGACGGCACCGCGAGGCTGGCGGCTTCCAGCAAGGACTGCACCGTCCGCATCTTCACGGTGAACAACGGGCGGACGGAGCACGTCCTCTCCGGGCACAAGTCGAGCGTCAGCAAGGTCTGCTGGGGAGGCACGGATCTGATTTACACGGCATCGCATGACAAGACGATCAGGGTATGGAATGCGGAAAAGGGCACACTGGTATCAACGCTGTCGGGACATGCCCACTGGGTGAACCACCTCGCGCTCTCGACCGAGACGGCGCTCCGAACGGCCTTCTTCGATCACACGCCCACCCCTGACACGGAAGAGGGCAAGCGAGCCAAGGCAAAGGAGAGATTCGAGAAGGCGGCCAAGGTCCAGGGCAAGGTGTCGGAGAGACTGTGCTCGGCCTCTGACGACTTTGTGCTCATTCTCTGGGACCCGTCCCAGGGGACAAAACCCGTGGCACGGATGCAGGGTCACCAGAAGCAGGTGAACCACGTAAGTGAGGCGAACCTATTACGCCAAACAATCTACTGACTCCATCCTAGGTCAGCTTCAGCCCGGACGGTTTGCTGATTGCCAGCTGTGGATGGGATAACCACGCGAAGATCTGGGCGGCCAAGGACGGTCGTTTTTTGAACGTGAGTAGAGGCGCACCACATGAGTGGACGATTCACTGACGCAAGACAGACTCTGCGCGGTCACGTTGGACCTGTTTTCCAATGCGTACGTTTTCTACCCGATATCATTGAGATCTTGACTGACCATCTGTAGGCTTTTTCGGCAGACTCCCGTCTCCTTGTCACTGGTAGCAGGGACACAACCCTGAAAGTCTGGAGCATGTCAACCTTCAAGCTGGCCAGCGACCTGCCCGGCCACCAAGACGAAGTGTACGCCGTAGACTGGGCGCCCGACGGCAAAAAGGTCGGCAGCGGCGGGAAAGATAAGGCGGTGCGTCTCTGGTGCAATTAGACGACTCAAAAAGACGGGTGCATGGCATGAAATTCAAAGGGCTATAGACAGAATATACCCGGCGGCGTGTCTACCCGGCGGCGGACACGCCGCCAACTTGTTCATCGATCATGGGAAGTGGCACGACTGATCACCAGAAGACGATCATTTACTTGGCTCACTTCTACTTGTTTCACGACCGGGCACGTCGCGGCACTCATGTCTGTTTGGTATCGTCAACGCAAAGCCGAAGGATGCTTCCTGACGATTGTTTGCCAGTCAAGGCCATGCAAAATGTACGAATTCAGACCGAGTCCTCGTCACAGGCAACTAAGTCCGCTCATACGAATGTTACCCAACAATGGCAACATTGACTAAAGCGGGCGTTGACATGGCACCAGCCGCAGGGCACGATTCTCGCGGAGCGTCTACACCACTACCGACAGGGTCAGCAGGTCATGAGTTTGCTCTCCCTAACCGGACCAACGGAGTGGCAGAGCACAGCGCGTTGAGGCCAGGCAAGGCCCGAACAGGGTCCTACGTGTCGTGCATCGTCAAATGTCTTACTCACGATGCAGGGACGGCCCGCAGTCAAGGCGCCATACTCCACGACAGGCCCTGCTGGACTTCAGGTCTCTGGACCACGGCAGACCCTCACATCTCACGTCGCGGCCAGTCCGTGCCGTGCGCGTACTATTCGCCTCCTTGGCTCAGCTCCTGCACCTGGCCAAAAACAGACGACGGCACCGCGATCGTCAGGTCTCACAGGAACGGCACGTGGACGAAGACCTGTGCTCTGGCTCGTCGGAGCATCACGTATCGCCTTGCTATTCTGTCACGTCGCACACGGCGGGGACAAGCGCTGGGTTGGACCTTAGACCTCCCAGGCCTCATGGGCCATAGGTCTGCCTCGGAATGGCAGTCGCACGACGGCAAGGCGAACAGGGCTCGAGGGCGCACCCTTCGCCTGGTGAAGCCCAGGCGCCGATGCAGCGCCCGTGTCGCGATCCCGGAGTTCGAAAAAAATCCACTGGAGCATGTCTCCATATCAACAACGTCTGGGCGGGGCCGACAAGGGACGTTCTGGTCCGAAGCGCCGGGAAATAAATGGGAGACAGGGTGGAGGTGTTTCGCCGGCGATGGGGCTCAGAGGCGGACAACGGTATATGCCGAATGAAGTCGTCAGATCATCGACACTTTTCTCAACGACCGGGGGAGAGAATGTCGTCGAGATTGATCCGGGGCGGCCTCGGAGCTATCACTTCTCGTCTGTCATCTGCAGCGCTGGATGCAGTAGCAGAACCGCTCGATGGTGATGATCACCGGGATTCAGATTGTCTTCGAGTGACAGCATATCAAGCTGGCTGTCACATGTGTTGGTTGTCCTTGTACTGTTGTGCTGGAAGATTTCGGTGTCACTCCATGTCCCTGTTTAGGCTGATGGGGCCGAGATGCGTACGGCTCTCGGGAGATGTCGGCGCCATGGCTCTTTGCAGCCATGTGGAGATTGCGCCGGTGTGGAGGGAGCTCGACGCGAGATTTCGAGAGGATTCTCTTCGTGATAGCCTCATTCCCCGATGCGCCGAGTGAACACGCACGAAGCCTTGATTTGCGGTGTCCCCACTGACACCACCATCACCAACAGCACCACGACGTCCACCGCAGCATGGAGCGGACTCACGTTCCGGAAAGTTCTACTTGGTGTGGGGAAATCCTCCATGAAAGGGAAGATATCGCTCAACATGGATGCCACGGGGGCCCATTCGATCTTTCAACTGGTGGCTACGAGGATAATGGCTCATACGCACAGTTGGGCGTCTCTATTGCTGCCCAGCCTGGCAGGACCAAACACCATGACAGCGATAAGCAGAGCAGGGGAGGGCGTTTTACACACGGCACCATGGAAGACGCATCGCCGTGGGCCAGTTCTGGGAAACGCCGTGTCATCCGGCCACCAAAGCCAGGCATTTTTGTGTGCTGTAAGTCTGAGGGCCGGGGTGACATGAGCCTCTCCGGATGTTCGTGCCCATGATCCAATCATGGCGTATTGCGCGTCTCCTCGTCAGACGTGCTGTCTGGCACATGCATTCCCCAAAGCGGCGCCTCTGGGACGGCTAGAGAAACGTTGGATCATTGGCCCTATAGCCATCCTCAACTCATTGTGACGGCATCTTGTCTCGCCGTTTTACATACCCCGTCCTGAAGAGCCTCGCGATAGTGGCGGATAGCCGCGCCCCAGACACGAGCTAGGTTGCAAGTCCCGTCCTTAGCTTGAGTTGAAGCTCCGAGAGTGTTGGGGAAAGCCATGCCCAGGCCACGCTTTCGTTGTCTTGCTGATCCCGGGATGGTGTCCCGCTTTCGTCAGCCGTTCGCGAACTGACTTTCGAGGCCAGACCACACCACCAGCAAAGCTCGGGAGCGGGGTCTGGGGGCAGCACCTTGTCGACTTGGCCAGTCGATGGCATCAAGCTTCAGTTGGCGGAGGCCCCTCGCAGTCCGAGTCAGTCATGACGGGCCCAGCGGCTCGTTCTAGACCGGATTCCTGCCAAGGCATGGGTCAAGATGCGTCTGGGAACTTGGACCGATCAGGCCGGCAATTGCAGCAGAGGTGGGCATGCAGGGTCGCGAACAGGACCTACGTACGCCGTGCTGCAGATACCTGGTACTTAGATCCCGAGGGACGCGAACGACGCCCGCCCATGCAACCTGTCAGGGGAGGGGAACTGCACGGAAGCTTTGGGCCACTGTGGCGGCCCAAGGCGGCCGGATCGACATGAAGCTTGACTGCGACGTGTCGCATCAAGTCACTCGGGGCAATAGGCCTGGCCAGAGGTGACTCGTCAGAGCGCGCCGCGAGGTGGGCTCAAGGTGATAGGCGCAATGCACCCCCGGAGCCAATGCCTTTGAATCGCTTGCGAAGAAGTCATCAAGCCTGGCTGCCTCTCGCTTCTTTGCTCGCGCGGCACGGTGGCTGAGCCAAACATCTTCCGGGATAAGTCGAGAGAGGTCGGGAGAACATGAGGTGTGGCCGAAGCAAAGCGCCTTGAAGGTGTGCTTGCATTGGCAGACCTGGCCCCGATGAGGCGGGCGAATCTCGCGTGTCGAGATTGCGACAAGTTCCTGGCGCATAGTGTGAGGACACTATTCTCCTGATGCTTGAAAGACCACGATGAGTACGCAAGGTCACCGCATGCGATGACGGAGTCGGCACTATGACGCCGCCTGCACAAGATGGTTCGATCTGCGCGCAACCTACGCGATGTGAGGGTATTCCAGCTTTTTGGATTCGGGCCGGGCTGGCTACTTCCTGTCCTCATTGACATTCCCATTGCTCGATCTACCTGAACACTGCTGTGTGCAAGCCGGAGACATCTCGCCCCAACCAAGTGACTTACACGCCTACTGTACACGCCTGGCTGGGACACGGACTTTGCCCGTCATACCATGGCATTTTTATGTGGCTCACACCCTCACAGAGGATGTGCTCACCAGCCCTCTGATGATGTTAGCATCCATTTTTGGTCGAATATGACAGAATCTTCCATGTTGCGGAGGGAATTCCCCCGTGACGGGGCGCAATGGTCGCACAGCATCGCTCACAGGCGCCTCATGGATGGATCCAACCGTGTACAGTACAGGAGACGAGGAAAGCCTGAAGAAGACCTGAGTCCGGTGAACTGGCACAGGGCTTGGGCGATCTCCCAGTCGTGGTGCCCCGCCCATCCCGTCCGCCCGTCCAGTCCGTCGCCAAATCCCTGCTGCGCATCCCTGTCGCCTCGCCAGGCCAAGGTCCAAGAAGCTCCAGGCGGCGTGATATCGCTCACATTGCTGTCGGTACTGTCTTGTACCTCGCAGGCCCGAGCTCCTCGCCACACACCAGAGGACGATCTCAAGCTGAGCTGGCCGCGGAAAGTTGTCCACTGACGGGCTTCACACCCTTCTCAACACCCCTCAACTCTCATACTCCCTCTCGGCCCAACGTCCCATAACACGATCTGTAAACGGGAATTGCGCGACCAGGCAGCCCTGCTGTAGAGCCTAGGCCCGATTAGCAAGAGACCAGGCACTTCAGGACTTGAGAAAGGAAACTTGCAGCTCTGGGTGGCATGCCTGTCTAAGCTGGACGCCGCCAAGTGTGATGCTATGTGACCCAGACTCCAAACCAGACAGACCTGGATAAGTTGCCCTCAATGTACTGTACCATACTTTAGTACTTACTACCTTAGATAGCAAGTAGGATGCTGCGGGATATTGCAAGCAGCCGAATACGTGCTGTCAGTCCTCAAAAAGGGGCCCTCATCCCGGCCCTTCCAGCAAGTTCCTTACACAGGAAGACCATTGGCATGCCAAGTCCCGAAAACAATCAACCTTTGTACAGAGTCCCGAGCTATCCCATCCCATCGCGAGCTTTGCACAAGGTTGTCATCGGGATTGCTTGCTGTCCAGCCCCAGTTTGCAAACGCTCCCCGCAGCCCTACCGCCGCCCCCTCCTTTCTCTGTTGTTCTTTCCCATCTCCGACCCGTTGCTCGAGTCCCGGTTTTCCAATTGTGCAACGGCAGTCGTACCGGACCAAAACCTCCTCTGTCAGCTGTCCGGAAATCAGCTCCGTCCACGGTTGTTATCTCACACCGATCCAGCTTGCCTGCCCGCCTGCTCTAGGGTACTAGTAGTACTACAAAGTACGGAAAAACATCAGAAGCAAGAAGAGTGCTTGGGAATATCTGCGTCCAAGAAAAAGCCGACAACCGAAAACACATCACACCACGCCTAGGCCACGTACCTTGGCACCTCATCTCCCTCCGAACCCGATCACGGTACGTGTTTGACTTACAGCTAGGCCGGTCGCATTTCCCCGCGGGATGATCCTTTGGCGACAGTAGCTTGACGCGGCCTCGACGCGCAGGTCCAGCCCCTATAGCATTACGTCAAGTCGCTTCGCTCGGCCACCTTGCTTGTGACGGAAACCTGTTGCTGGCCGTATTCCAAGGGTATGGAAGTCTACATGCCCTGGCGCGAAAGCTTGTGTTTGCTTGACTAACCAGGACGCAATCGCAGCTGCTTTCGAGATTCCGACACGCACGCCATTGACAAGGTCACATCGTAATTCGAACCCCAAGCTCCAAGCTGAGAGGGCCACCTAGCAGAGAACCTCAGAATACCAAGGACCTCCCCCCTGCGGCCCCCTGTGGAGCCACCCCCTCAAACGCCCCAACGCCCCCCGAGAGACTTGCCCCTCATCGCCTTTCTAGTGGACCTCGAAACGCGCTGGACAATAAGCTCCTCCCCCGGGCGGTGTTACTCGTGCGCTACGGGCCCCGACGACGCCAGTGACGGTGGGGGCGTGCCGCTACTCGCTGCCCTGCAACTTGTCATTCCTCCCCGCGGCCACCGATTCCGATCCCTCCGCCTCCCGTCTTTTTTGAAAGAGCCGCCCGCTGTCCCGATTTTTCGAGACGTCGTTATCTGTCTGCGCCTGCCGTCTTCCACCAGACGCTCCGTCCGCAATTCTACCAGCACTTGCGTCACGACTAACGACAAAACGAACTGCAACAGTTCAATCCTCGTCGACATTTTCGACTATCTGCTTTCCGATCGAGACAACAGCAGTGGAAGCTGTTACAATCTGTTGACCAGTTGCGCCATCCACATACACCCTCTGCGCGACGACATTCTTTGCTCCCAGTCGCTAGCTCAGCCGCAATCGACAAGTCCTCCCTTGGACCTCGTACACAGCAACAGGCCTCGCTGTCACTAGAGAACGAGCAAAAAGCAATAGCTCCGCGACCTTTGCCACGCCTTTCAGCTACCCGGCACAACGGCCTCTGGTTGCCCTCCAGCCCAAAGCTACAACACACATCTCGAACACCTTGTCTCTACCGACTAGAACCTCCGAGTCTCCCCCAGGGAGACGATATCATCACAATACGTTGTCGATATTGAGGTGTTCAGATAGCCCGCCCGCGCCGGCCCCAGACAGCCCACCATGACAGTTTTCGTGGTATCACTGTAAGCTTCTACTCCTCTGTGGCGAATGGCCACCTTGTTGCGCCGAACCTGCCAATGCCTGTTCTAATGCATTGATTCACAGCTTCCTCCCGAAAACCATTCACTTCAACCTTCCTGGAGGCGCCCCTCGCCCCTCGGATCGACCAGATCACCGCAAGAAACCCGCACCCGGTGGACCGAAGACGCCTGCCCCTCCCCGTCCTGCGCCGAGCCTGTTCACCCCACTCCCGGACATCACACCTCCCCAGACCCCGACCGAAGACGACGCGCACAAGGAACTCTTCGCCAACGAAGATGGCATAAGGATCCCTCTCTCCGACGATGGGAGCTCTGGCTCGCCCGTCGACAAGGGCTCGCCGAGGTGGGGCACCAGCACAAACCAGCCCAAGTCGCGCGCCAACTCGCCGCCGCCAGCCATGATTGCCGAGCACAGCAGGACGCTGGAAAAGGCGAGGGAGCTGGGCCGGCAGGGCGTCATCCAGCCGCGCGCACTCTCCCGTAGCGATAGTCACGACCGGGTCTTTGCGCACGCCAACTGGAAGGTCGTTAATGCCGACCAAGGCAATGGTGGCCTTCGTAACGCCGCAGACGCTGCCTCCCGCGAGGGCAAGCTGGGCGAGTATACCTGGGTCGGCACCCTCGGCATGCCCACCGACGCCCTCGAGGGCACCCAGCAGAAGCAGGACATCGAAGACCACCTCGCAACCGAGTATGACATGCTGACCGTCTTCACCTCCGACAAGGACTTCGACGGCCACTACTCCCACTTTTGCAAGCAGATCCTGTGGCCCGTCTTCCACTACCAGATCCCCGACAACCCCAAGAGCAAGGCCTTCGAGGACCACTCCTGGAAATACTACGTCAATGTCAACCGCGCCTTCGCCGACAAGATCATCGCCAACTGGAAGCGCGATGATGTGGTCTGGATCCACGACTATCACCTGCTCCTCGTACCGGCCATGGTCCGTGAGAAGATCCCCGACGCCAGGATCGGCTTCTTCTTGCATGTGGCTTTCCCCTCGTCAGAGGTGTTCCGATGCCTGGCCGTTCGCAAGCAACTGCTCGAGGGCATGCTCGGCGCCAACCTCGTCGGATTCCAGATCCACGAGTACACTCGCCACTTCCTGCAGACCTGCAGTCGCCTGCTTGGCGCCGAGGCCACCCCAGACGGGCTACAGCTTGAAGACCGCTTTGTCGATGTGGTGAACCTTCCGATCGGCATAGACCCCGACTACATCAGGGAGCGCCGCACCAATGCCTCGGTGCAGAAGTGGATCGAGACCATCAAGGAGCGATACCAGGGCAAGCGCCTCATCGTTGCCCGTGACAAGCTCGACCACGTTCGGGGTGTGCGACAGAAGCTGCTCGCCTACGAGCTGTTCCTGAACAAGAACCCTGAGTGGAGAGACCAGACCGTCCTCATCCAGGTTGCCCTTTCTAGCAGCGAGAAGAGCGATCTTGACGCGGCCGTTAGCGACATCGTCACCCGCGTCAACTCGTCGTGGGCCAACCTCGCATACCAGCCTGTTGTTTACTTGAAACAGGATATCGACTTCCCCCAGTACCTCGCCCTGCTGACCGTGGCAGATGCGTTGATGATCACGAGTCAGCGCGAGGGCATGAACCTGACTTCCCACGAGTACCTGTTCTGCCAGGATGGTGAGGTGTACCCCGAGAAGAAGCACGGCTCTCTCATTCTGTCCGAGTTCACCGGCACATCCTCCTTGTTCGGTGGCAACGAGCTTTCCGTAAACCCTTGGGACTACCGCTCGTGTGCCGAGGCCATCAAGCAGGCCCTCGAGATGGGCGATGAGGAGAAGGAGCGCCGGTGGACCAAGCTATATCAGGCCGTCATGCACCACACAGGCTCACACTGGTTTACCGAATTCCTGTCCCGGCTCGATCGTGTCTACGAGGAGCAGCACCGCCGCGACCAGACATGCGTGCCCCGTCTGTCTCTGAATGACTTGGCTCAACGATACGCGCGCAGCGAGCGCCGGCTGTTCATCCTCGACTACGAGGGCACCCTGGTCAGCTGGGGCCCCATGAACCAGATTATTCCCGTCAGCCCGCAGCGCACCGTGGACGTCCTCAATGACCTTCTCCTCGACGAGCGGAACACCATCTACGTCATGTCCGGGCGACGACCGGAGGAGCTCGACCGCACATTCCGCCGCGTGCCGAATCTGGGTCTGATCGCCGAGAATGGATGCTTCCTCAAGGACTGCGGCCAGGGCAGCTGGGTCGAGATGTCTGATTCGGAGCAGATCAACAGCTGGAAGGAGTCGGTCAAGGCCATCATGACATACTACCTCGAGCGCACGCCGGGCGCCGAGATCGAGGAGCGCAGATGCAGCCTGGTGTTCCACTACAAGAGCGCGGAGGACTACGAGTCTGCAGCGCGCCAAGCGGGCGACTGCGCGAGCCACGTCAACGACGCCTGCGAAGAGCAGCGCGTGCACGCCATCCCCATGGATGGATGCATCATCGTCGAACCGATCGACTGGACGAAGAGCACGGCGGCGGAGCGTATCTTTGCCGACATCCGGTCCCACATGGCCCCCGACGACAGCAAGAAGGGCCCCGTGGACTTCTTAATGGTCGTTGGCGACGGACGCGACGACGAGAAGGTCTTCAAGTGGGCCAACACCCTCGGAGAGGAAGACGTGGTCAAGGACGTGGTGACTGTGAGCGTCGGCAAGAGGGGCAACACGGAGGCGACAGCTACGTTGACGCAAGGTGTCAGCGGTGAGTGCCTTCGCATACTTTCCCTCGCGGACGCGAGTCCCCGTGTTGTGCAGACTTACTGATCCTTCTGCGCTTTAGGTGTTCTGTCTGCTCTTGAGCGACTTTCCATGACTTTCTGAGCATGATCGGCCACACTCTTTTACTGATTTTGCGGCTTTGTTGCATGGGCGTTGCGTGCTTTTGAGGGGCGACAGGAAATGGGTAATGGCGTTCAGGACATGCGACCCGGGGTCGCAACGAAGACATACGCGATCGATCCCCACTCTAGCAAGCATGCTGCGCATCGTTTGCCGCTTTCACTTGGATGCTTCTCTTTTCTTTTGATCTTTCCCGCGTGACGCAGATGGGCTGCCCCTCGAGACTGCCCGAAGGGACATCGGTAGTGGCGGGCACCCATCCTAGTCCGCCGGGACGAGGGCATGGGGGGAAAAGCACATGAGGAGGACCTGAGACGATAGGAAGGTAGATCTGGGTTTCCTTGTCCATACACTCTCGCGAGTATCCCCCAATTTTTCCCGTATGTCTTGCCGTGAGGGTGGCCGCTTCAGACAAATTCTTGGTCTCGCCTCGCCAGCCTCGGGGCCAGATGGTGCTGGCCGGGCTGGTATGATGTACCTATCTTCTCGCTTCTCTTTAGGTAGTCAATGGGCTCCCTTTTGGACACTGATGCTGTGCATTGTGCAAGGGCTTCGTTTTGACCTCGTAGCATGCCGATTTCTTCCCTTCAGAGACCGATCGTCTTTGTCGTTGAGTTTTAATTCAAGAACTCACGTCTACTAAAGCGGAAACATGCTGATCCAAGCTGAATAGGAGTCCGCAACATGTTGCATCAGATCCGCCTCCGTCTGTGTCGAGCATGACATCATGAGGGGACCCCTGAGAAAATTGGGAAGCTGTCTATGAAGCTCCGAGCTCCAAGTTCCAAATTCGGGAGCTCGGCATGTCCCGACCCAATGATAGCGGTGATTATGGCGGGATTCCCTACAGGAACCCCACGTTCCGACATCGGGCTGAAGTGGTGGAGGGGCAACATTTGGGGATTCCAGCCATGACTCTGAGGGCTGACACCGTCCTTTTGACACACCTCAACGTCTCCTGCCAACCTCGTTCGCACTCTGTACATTGAAACAGGAAGATTGGAGAGCCTGAAAGATACCAGCGCTACTCTGCGGACCGGTACGCTACCCATTGACTGGCCTCAGCTTCGACTCGGGTTATGGCAGGTCACCCACTGACTCTCCAGCTTCACAGACACCAAATCCCGACATACCAGACCAAGTGACAATGGCAGCCTTCCCGCCTCCCCCCGTCAACACGATTGACTGGTCCAATGTGGGCTTCAAAGTCCGCGAGGGTGCGTCCCATTTCCGGAGCTCACCTCGGCATCGCAGTCTAACATCCTCCCAGTCAATGGCCACATCGAGTCGACCTACTCCAAGGCCACCGGCAAGTGGTCGCCCCTGACCTTCGTCGCCGACCCCTTCATGCGCATCCACGGCATGGCGCCTGCCCTCAACTACGGCCAGCAGGCCTACGAGGGCCTCAAGGCCTTCCGTGGCCCCGGCGACAAGAGCATCGCCATCTTCCGCCCCGACCGCAACGCCGTCCGCCTCCAGCACTCGGCCGACGTCGTGTCCATGCCCCGCGTTCCCGAGTCCATGTTCCTCGACGCCTGCCGCGCCGCCGTCAGCCTCAACGCCGGCTTCGTCCCGCCCCACGAGACCGGCGCCGCCATGTACATCAGGCCCCAGCTCTACGGCTCCTCCGCCCAGCTCGGCCTCAGCCCCCCCGAGGAGTACGTCTTCGCCGTCTTCGTCATCCCCACCGGCGTCTACCACGGCGTCCAGCCCGTCAAGGCCCTCATCCTCGAGGACTTTGACCGCGCCGCGCCCAACGGCACCGGCAACGCCAAGGTCGGCGGCAACTACGCCCCGGTCCTGCGCTGGAGCGACAAGGCCCGCACCGAGGGCTACGGCATCACGCTGCACCTCGACAGCGCGCGCCACGAGGAGGTCGACGAGTTCAGCACCTCGGGCTTCCTGGGCGTCCTGCAGTCCGACAGCGGCGACAAGACCATCGTCGTGCCCGACTCGCACTGCGTCATCGACAGCGTCACGAGCCAGAGCGTCCAGGAGATCGCCAGGAGCTGGGGCTGGAAGGTCGAGAAGCGCGCCATCAACTACCGCGAGCTGCCCGACTTTGTCGAGGTCTTCGCCGCCGGCACCGCGGCCGCCCTCGTGCCCATCCGCTCCATCACGCGCCGCATCGACGCCGGTGCCGCTCAGTCGCTGCGCAAGACGAGGGAGGGCCACGCGCGCGTCTCCGTGCCCAGGGACGGCGAGGAGACAGTCACGTACATCCCCGACGGGCAGGAGGATGCGGGCCCGCTGGCCATCAAGCTGCTCACGACGCTGCAGGGCATTCAGCTCGGCAAGCTGGATGACCAGTTCGGGTGGCGCTTCAACGTGACGGAGGAGGATGGCAAGAAGGTGGCCAAGGCGCCGAGTGGAACGGGCGAGGTCGAGTCTGTGGATCAGATGGACTAGATGAGTAAGTGGGCGTGTTCATACGGTAAATGGAAAAGCGACTTCAAGTTCTTCACCCTGGACCGCAGCCTACCGGTGCCCCTGAGACTGCCTACTGTTCGCTGCATGTCACCAGGCCTGGCATGTTCTCATTGCGGGAGGCAGGTGCGGCAACACTGGACGTGCATATCTTGTTCCGCACCAACCTAAAGTGACGGCGGATTCTCAGGCAGGAAGCCAAAGTGAATATGCAACCCCCTCGCCTGCATCAGGCACTCCAACGCAGGCCATCCTACTTATCCCCAGATTCGGCGTCCCTTGGCAACCCGAAATTTGTGGCGCAACTGAGTAGGCGAGGAGATCTCCTAAGCCAGCAGGCCGCTCAAAGCCTCTCGATTCGATCCTGGCCAGTTCAATTGAAGCAGTCTTTGAGTTGAAATATCCCAGACCCCATATCTCCTATGGAGGGCAAGGAGGCGCAGGACTGAAGTGTTCCCTTGGGAACCTTCAGAAGGGGCCTAGAGACCGGACCGGGGGCAATTCTTTTTTCGCCATGTTGGGTGCTTGATTTCTCGTTGCAAAAGAACTGCCCCTGGTGATGCTTGGCTTTGGTGTTTTGGCCGTGACAAGACGCGATGCCTCCTGGATTATGTAAGCTGACGCGCCATGCCGGCCCCTGCTTTGCCTATGACGCTACAAGTGGGTACCTACCTGATCTGCCGGAGCTCCCTCCCACCTTCAGAGTCGAGTCAGGTCACGCTGTTGCTGCGCCGAGCATCACCTGCTCATACCCTACCTATTCCATCTTGTTCATGTCGCGACAGGTCTCTGCGACTCTCCTACCCTCTACACCAACGCCCAAGACCATGCGCCACGATCATGGATCTTTTCTACCCTGAAGCCAGCCGTGGCGAACCGGTGGATGAATGCAAGAACGACAAGGAGATCTTACGGCCGGGCTCCAAGAACCTCACTGTCCAGCTCGCCTTGTCCCTGATCCTTGGCGTGTCTGCCTTTGTCGCATTCTGCGTAAGATGATTATCTCGAGCTTCCTGCATCTCTCGAGCTAATAGACAACTTGTAGATCCTCAGACCAAGATGGTCCTCCCTCTACGCTGCCCGCAAGCGACGCCTCGACCCTACGATCGGTCTCCCGACTCTACCAGATAGCTTCCTCGGATGGATCCCTGAACTCTACAAGGTGACGGAGGAGCAAGTTCTTGCCTCCGCGGGTCTGGATGCCTTTGTGGTGGGTTACGAATGCCATTCTCCAGAATACTACCATCGTGCTGACCCTGGGCATAGTTCTTGTCCTTCTTCAAGATGGCTATTCGCCTTCTCGCCACCATGGCCTTCTTCTCCTATACCGTGCTCTGGCCCATCAACAACCACTACCTGGGCAACCCCGACTGGTACCAACCCAAACCACCCAAGGATGACCCATCGTCGAACAGCACCGACCTCTTCGTGTCCTTGGAAAAGGGCCACCAACACCCACTGAAACCTCCGGCATCGTGGAAGCATCCTGACCTTGGATACCTATGGGCGTGGCTGGTATTCACCTACTTCTTCACCGCATTGACGATCTACATCATGAACAAGGAGACTTTCCGCGTCATTCGCATCCGTCAGGAGTACCTCGGTACTCAATCGACCATCACCGACCGCACGTTCCGCCTCTCCGGCTTGCCTTCCAACCTCAAGTCGGAAGAAAAGATCAAAGAGTTGATTGAACAGCTAGAGATCGGCCAAGTCGAAAACGTCAGCCTCTGTCGTAATTGGAAGGAACTGGACAGCTTGATCGAAAAGCGAAACACAACCCTGTCGAAGCTGGAGGAGACCTGGAGCGTCTACCTGGGCAAGCAGTCCGCGGCGCCTCCTTTTATCCGCCGTCGTCGCACGGGCAACAGCACTTCTGATGCTGAGAACCAAGATCACGGGGATGATGATGGAGTTGATGCGAGCGATCGGCTTCTAGACTCGAATGATACCCCCGACTTCGGGGACAGGGAGCGCCCGACAATCCTCATCCGATACGGCCGCTTCAGGTTGCGCACCAAGAAGACAGATGCCATCCACTACTACGAGGAGAAGCTGAGGAGACTCGATGAGAAGATTCACACTGCACGACAAAAGAAGCCCGCGCCGGCCGGCACGGCCTTTGTCACCATGGACTCCATCGCCGCTTGCCAGATGGCCATCCAGGCTCGCATCGACCCTCGGCCCGGCCAGCTTCTCACCAAGCCGGCGCCCTCGCCGTCGGATGTCATGTGGGTGAACACGTATGCACCTAGAGGCGTACGTCGACTTCGTTCGTGGACCATCACCATCTTCGTCTCGGTCCTGACGCTAGTCTGGGCGAGTATTGTCGTCTCTCTAGCAGGACTCTTGTCCATCTGCAACCTGAAGAAGCTGGCACCGAATGCTGTCGCCATGCTCAACGAGCTTCCCATCCTCAAGGCTCTCGTCGAAACAGGTCTGCCGACCATTGTTGCGTCGCTGCTGAACGTCCTGGTGCCGTACCTGTACGAGTTCCTTTCTTACCAGCAGGGCATGGTGTCCAAGGGCGACGTGGAGCTGTCTATCATCTCCAAGAACTTCTTCTTCTCGTTCTTCAACCTCTTCCTGGTATTCACCGTCTCCAGCTCGGCTATTACTATCATCCAGATTGTCGGTCGGCTGCGGGAGTACCTGGGCAACACCGCGGCCTTCGCCAGCCTTCTTGCGAGCCAGATCAACCGAATGAGCGCTTTCTACACCAGCTTCATCATGCTCCAGGGTATCGGCCTTTTCCCCTTCCGCCTTCTCCAGGTGGGAAGCGTCTTCCTCTACCCGATCTACCGAATGGGCGCCAAAACGCCCCGCGATTTCGCGCAGATCATGGAACCGTCGCTCTTCAGCTACGGCTTCTACCTGCCTACTGCACTGCTCATCTTCATTCTCTGTCTCGTGTACAGCGTGCTCCAAGGCGGCTTTCTCGTTCTGACCGTCGGCCTGATCTACTTCGTCCTGGGGTACTTCAGTTACAAATACCAGCTGCTTTACGCAATGGACCAGCCACAGCATGCCACGGGCGGCGCCTGGCGGCTGATCTGCAACCGCATCATTCTGGGACTCTTCATCTTCCAGCTCATCATGGCCTGCCAGCTGGCCCTCGTGCTGGCCTTCATCCCTGCGCTGCTGGTGTTCCCGCTGATCGGCCTCACGATGTGGTACAGCCACTACTTCGAACGGCGCTTCGTGCCGTTGACGCACTACATTGCTCTTCGGAGCATCCGTGCCGATGCAGGCGACGAAAACGCGGTCACCACGGAGGAGTTCGACGGACCGCGCCCGGCTCAGGGTTTGCTGCGGCGCGGCAGCACCATCGACGAGGACAAGGAGAAGGGCATGAAGTTCCTCAATCCCAGTCTGACCATGCAGTAAGTAGCCACCCTTTTTCGTGTGGCGGCCGAATACTGATCGTTGCTAGGCTTCAACAACCGTGGATCTACAAAGAACCCCCGTCACAGAATGCGTCCGACAATGAGAGTCGGAGTCAGCTGGCCGAGGTGGGCGCGAACCCGCAGGGGTCGGACAGCTCCTTCAGTCTGGGAGACACGCACATCTGGAGAGACAATGGCGAGAACCAGGCGTGAGATGGTTTAATGAGATGTATCCATGTGGACTACAAGCGTTTGGGCCGGGCTGGGATTAATGGGAGGAAACAGGTCTTGCGTTGTTCCGGTTAGTACATCAGGCATGGCGTTGGGGTCGATCAGATATGAGGTCCGGTATTGAACTTGTCTATTTCATTACTATATGCGGTGTGGATATCAAAAGTGACGCTATGATGCTGGTGTTGATGAAAATGCAACAAGACGAAAGGTATACATAAAGAAGCCAAGCCTACTGGGCGGGCTTGCTCCCCGTTTCAATGATGAACATTGCCCTCTGCGAGGACGTTTCGAACCCGCTCAAGGATTGCTGACATAGCTCCTCGCCCTCCTCAAGTCATCGTCCTGCTCCTCGCTCCGGAGCGGACCACCCGTCGCGCCAGCGGCCGGCTTCTTCGCCTTCTCCTCGTCCGACGTGTCACCGTCCTCGTCGTCGCCGGAGTACGCGTACTTGCTCCTCTCGCGGATCTTGGCGCCGTACTTCCAGAAGAGGAAGGGGATGCCGCAGCACGCGAGGCCGAGGAAGGCAAGGAGCGTGGAGGCCCACTGGTCGCCGAGGCGGTCGTACATCTGCTCGGTGAAGAGGACGACGGCGGCGCCCCAGAAGCTGCGGATGCAGGTCTTGGCGGCGAGGGCGGAGGCGGCCTGGTGCTGGTACGAGTCGACGAGGTAGTTGTTGGCCGAGTTGTAGAGGAAGATGAAGCCGAAGCCGACGGGGAAGCCGCCGAGGGCGGGGCCGATCCAGTGCAGGCGCGGGTAGGAGGTCCAGGCGAAGATGAAGAGGCCGATGGGGATGAACCAGCAGGAGAGCATCATGGGGACGAGGCGGGCCTCGGGCGGAGGGTGGCCGTTGTGGCGGGCGACGAGGACGAGGTAGTGCTTGTTGACGAGCGGGGCGCAGGCGGCGGAGAGCAGGACGCCGACGGCGATGGGGATGAACATGAGGCCGGTGGTCGAGGCCGAGTAGCCCTTGCCGCCCTGGTAGACGATGGGGTAGGCGACGAAGAACATGTAGAGGAGGCCGTAGAGGACGGACATGTAGAGGGAGATGAGGAAGACGATGAGCTCGCCGAAGAGCAGCTGGAAGGGCCGGATGAGGAAGACGCCGAGGCGCGCGGTGAAGGGCCGCGGGTCGAGGTCCTGCTCGGTTACGTGGCTCGGATCGGCAGTCGACTTGCGCAGCTTGGCCGCGCGGCGCGCCAGAATCGTGGGCGTGTACGTCTCGGGGACGGTGAAGGTGATGAGCACCCAGACGGCGAAGGAGAGGATCAGCTGGATGTAGTAGAGCCAGCGCCAGCCGAGATTGTCCGCAAGGAAGCCGCCAACAAGAGGGCCGACTGGCAGGTGTTAGCTAGGTCACGGTGTCACGGCATGGGGTAGAAAGTAAAAGGGGAAGCGTACTGGCTGGGCCGATGAATGGTGCGGCCGAGAACGCGGCCATGGGAACGCCACGCTCTTCGTTCCGCCAGAGGTCGGCAAGGGTACCACCGACGAGCGTCATGGGCGCCGAGAAGGCGATGCCGTCGATGGCGCGGCATACGAGCAGCGTCGTGATGTTCTTCGCAACAGCGCACGGGATGATGAAGATGACAGCCAGAAGCAGTGTCGAGCCGCTACCAAATATTAATATACCGCAAGAGCCCACAGGGAATTCATGCAACTTACTAGATGATCCTCCGCCCGTAGATCTCAGACAGGGGCGCGAAGGCCATGGGGCCGATACCGAACCCAACGACAAAGACAGAGATACTGAGCAGTGCCACCTCTTCGCTGACGTTGAACTCCTTGACGACGCCGGCAATGTCCGCGGTGATTACGCTGGAGCAGAACGCGACCACGAAGCACGTCAGCGCCACGACGAGCGTGCAGTACCACCGGAACAGCTTGCTCCAGTTCTTGGGGTTCTCCGGGTCGTTGGGCACAAAGGTGACGAGCTTGTACTGCTCGTTCTGCGCCGTTGGCTCTTCCGGCTTCTGCGACGTCGCCGCACGGGCGACGGGGATCTCGCCCCGAGGATCCTCCGTGGTGTACTCAGCCATGTTGGCGTTGGCCGTCAGCGTGCGGTAGGGCAGCGTGATGTCCAGGTTGGGGTCGCGGTGCTCCTTGGTGGGGGACTTGTGGGCGTGCGTCGAGCCGCGGGATGACTGTCGCTCGTCCATGTTGTGTTTAGTGGATGTCGAGCTCATAGAGGCACGGCCGCCGTAGGTGATGGGCGAGTAATGCAGCTCGTGAGGCTCTGTAGCTCCCTCGGAAACGGGGTCCGAGGCAGATGGTGCTGAGGCCATTTGTAGATAGGAAGTATGTGTGTACTTGCTGAATGGTGATTTGGTATTGATGTTGCAATTGCAGATGAGAGGCACGGGGCGTATTGGAAACACAGAAGAAGAAGAGGCAAGTAGGACAATATCTCATCTAGTGCGACACCGCAAAGAGTCAGGGAGAGCCAAGATCCTTATATAGTCGAACGGAAATACTAGGGCGGCGTGACGAGAAAAGTGCGCAGCGAAAACTCGATCCTTCGCCGTCGGCACACGGCATCAAACATCACGAGATGTCCCACTTGAGGTCCGTCAGAGGGCCGGCAATGGCCCGGTTCGAGACCCATCCAGGGGTCCAAGAGCCGCTTTCGGAGGACGGAACACATGGGCAGCGTGCACCAACGGGCGGTATGCTTAATGAAAAGAGTAGACAGCTTGTTTCTCGAAGGCGAAGAACCGGGACGAGTCGACCAATGCCGGTGACGCCCTGGCCAAAGGAACCGCATTTTCCAGGACAGGATCGGAGCTAGGAATGTCCTTGGCGGCGTTTGGCGGCTCTGCCCGGGAGCTGAGGTGGGTATTTGTGGATAAGAGACATTCCCTGCTATTCCCAGAGGTGAAAGCTTTAAGTCTGACGTCTGTTGATGTCTGTATTATGGGGAGCATGGGAGATAACTCGGCTTTGATTCAGGAAATGACTCGCAGTCAAGACCGTGCTATTGAGTGGTGGGTCATGGGAGAGAGGGACCTGAGACATCTGATGGACCAGCAGCGTGTGCGTGAACAGTGATTTGAACAGAAGAATACGACTTGCTGGTATCAGCTGGCCATGGTCGTGGCAGCTCGAGTCTTGAGATGTCAGCACGTTGCCGTTGAAGCCTCTCACTGGACCTGGATCCAGGGGCTTGACGGCGCATAAACAGATGTGTCGATGGCATCGAAGGTGCGGCCACGGCGTGCCCGTCGGGAAAAGTGGAAACGTCTGATAATTTCTGTTCTGAAATTGTTCATGTTTTCTGATGGATTCGAGGTGCAAGTCCGGCCTCAACCCGGTGTTTGTATCCGGTTCCCACACGTGATGCGGCCCCACTCGGGTTGTCTCGGCAGAAGGGCCGCACATGTTGATGAGTCAGCAATCCTCGGCGAGAAAGCTCCAGGGTCCGAAGTCGTGCAAACGATCTCGGCCTCGACATAGCTGTCGTTGCCCAGTTGAGAGGCCACCTTATCTTTCTTCATGCCCTGAATTCCTTTCCACTTTTTCTTCGAGCTATGATTAACGTCTTACCGCACTGATATCGAGGCTCCTGCATCCCGCGTGCTTTGCCGGGTTCCCAAACCCCTCATCCCTACTGATCACCTCCGAGTCCTGACGCAGTCTTTACCTCGGGTCTTCCCCTCGTCCGGCAGGTCTTTTCGGCTTAGCCATGGCTAAACACGTCTGTATCATCGGTACGGAACCCGTCTTCTCTACCGAGCTCGGCCCCGCTGACCCAGGCAGGCGCCGGACCGTCCGGTCTCGTGGCAGCCAAGACTCTCCTCTACAATGCTCCCGCTGGGACGTTCAAGGTGACCATCTACGAGGCGCAGAAGCGCATCGGCGGACTATGGCCCACGAGCAAAGATGACGGTGACGGGCTCGTTCATCCTCTCATGGTCACGAATCAGAGCAAGCACACCATGCACTTCAGCGATTTCTCATGGGAACCAGAGGACCCGCAGTTCCCGCGAGCATGGATGGTGGGGCGTTACCTCGAGAAGTACCTGAGCCGGTACCCAGGTGCCGAAGTAAAGCTCGGCCATCAGGTCGTCAAGACCGACCAGTTGGAAGGCGACCGGTGGAACGTCACTGTGCGGTCCGACACCGGGGAGGACAAGTCGAGCGTCTTCGACCATCTCGTCGTGACCACAGGTTTCTTCGGCAAGCCCATCATTCCTGACATTTTGCCAGAGAGTCCGGCTGTGAAGGTCGTACACTCGAGCAAGTACCGGGACTTGAAGGGCCTCCTGGGCTCCGGGAGTGCCAATGGCGGCAATATCCTCGTGGTCGGTGGCCAGATGTCGGGTGTCGAGATAGCAGGTACCATCGCAGGGCACCTGTCCTCCAGCGTCAATTCCCCCACGGCAAGCGAGGTGCAAGACGTGGACAAATACACAATCCACCATCTCATACAACGTCCTTCGTGGATCTTCCCCTTGTACACCTCGCCCAAGGTATGTGGTGGTCCGACTTGGTCGATGTGCGATGTCACTGACCCGCGTAGCCTGCACACGGGGCCGTCCCATTTCTGCCTGTCGACCTCGGTTCCTACAATCTGAACAATCGCCCCCACCCGCTGGCTAATTCGCAGGGCCACATCAGCGAGGAAGCTGCCCTGCGAACGCATGGTATTATGCAAGCTTCCCTTGGGCAAGACCAATCTTGCTTTGCTGAGTCAATAGCCGTGAGAGAAGACGATACGACCGAGCCGGCGTACCTTGCGATGAGCGAGAACTATGCTGAGTTTGTGCGATCGGGTCTCATCAACGTCTCCAGGGGCAAGCTCGAGTCGTTAGATGGAAGGACAGCCGTGATCGGACCATCTGGAGAAAAGATTGAAGATGTGGCTGCTGTCGTATTGGCCACGGGTTTCGACGCATCATCGTGTTTGTCATTTTTGCCGGACGCTGCCCTCAAGACCCTCGACTTCCAGCCTGAGCACAAGGACTTCCCGATCGCGCTCGGCTTCCATGGCACGCAGCACCGCGACCTCCCGTCGCTGGGCTTCGTTGGGTTCTACCGTTCTCCGTACTGGGGCGTCATGGAGATGCAGGCACGGTTCCTCGCCGCATTATGGACGCCGACATCTGTCGCAACGCGACCTGCTGGGCTGGCCGCTGCGCTTGCTGATGAGACTGACGAGCAGAGGACCAAGTCCCTGCGTCGGGATCCCCGACGATCACAGTTCCCGATGGGCGATTATGCATTCATCATGCAAGAATTGTCAGCCGCCCTCGATCTACCCATTTCCTCACCCCCGGAGCCGGCCACCCCGCCACTGCCGCACAACAACCTGCCGATGAACGTCCTGACGCCGTCGCGATATCTGTCACCTCATGCGGATCACCGGGCTAAGACCGAGAACGCGAGACTGCTGAAAATGACGAATGACGTGGCGATTGCCGGGCTCACGAGCAGCAGGTTCGTCGCCCACGGCGTATTCCGCAGCCTGCTCGGGACCTGGAAGCTCGAGAGATCGCTCGACAGCAAGCTGCCGTCACATCCAAGCGGGCATTTCAGCGGCACGGCACGGTTCCTCCTGCGCGACGCAACCTCAGACGGGCTCAGATGCGCAACGGGACCGGAAGACAATAGCGCTCCGTCCGGCAGCGACGGCGACCCGGGTCTGGAATACCTCTACATCGAGGAAGGGACGTTCCGGGCAACCAACGGTTTCGAGTTCCAGGCCCGGCGGCGGTACGTGTGGCGGTTCGACGAGGCCAGCGACAAGCTGAGCGTCTGGTTCGTGCGGACGGACGACGACAAGAAGGCGGACTACCTGTTCCACAAGATCGAGTTCGAGGAGCACCGGAAGGACGGCAGCGGAGGCCTTGCGCGGCGGAAGGGGTGGAAGGCCAAGGCGGGCCACCTCTGCATCGATGACTTTTACAACGTCGCGTACGAGTTCTGCTTCAAGGCGGTCAATCTCGACGAGTGGAGCGTGGGGTACGATGTCAAGGGGCCGAAGAAGGACTACACCATCCACGGCGTGTACCGGCGATGAGCTATGCAGCTGTCACTCGCGACATGCGTGCTTGTTCTTAGAAAAGAAAACATCAGACCACCGTTGACCAAGACTGTTCTAGGCCTGCAGCTGCGGGCATTTTGGAAGAACCGCCCCGTCTTCCCGGCGGCGTTGCAGGGGGCTTGGTGGGTGATCGACGCTGTCAGGGCAGCTGAAGGACGCAACGGCGGGGTCCTTGTCGTCTTGGCCGTCTTGGCCTTGCGCCATTCTGGCAGCGGGATGGATGCTCGGAGCAGAGCTCGAGGGAGCTCGGGCGGCCCCCGCCCCCACCATCGTCATTCAGAACAGTCAGATACACAAGAGACGGAAGAAATGATGCTGCGCCGTTGAAGATAAGCTCGGCTTTCTTACACGTGCAGATGGCTAGCTCACAGGAGAACTGGACCAAGGCAGGGCAAGAGTTCCTTAGTCCAACTTAAAGTACCTCGTTCCCCTTAGGCTCACCTCCGGCATCAGCTTCGGTTCTACCCCTCCATCCCTTGTTTCCCCCTCTTCCGACACCCATTAACTCCGATACAAAACCAGGCAACAACCCGACACTTCAAGCTGTCCCTGCGACAGAGCATCAATCCTTCAATCGACTGCCTCCATACCTCAACCGACCACATCCCCAATCATGAAGCTCGCCATCTTCAGCGCGAAGCCCTACGACAAGAAATACTTGTCGGCGGCGGCACCGGATCATTTTGAGGTCACACTCCACGAAGAGAGCCTCAACAAGAAGACGGCATCCCACCTCTCCGACGGCGAAGCCGATGCCGTCTGTGCCTTCGTCAATGACCACCTATCAGCCGAAGTCTTGGAAGTCTTGCACGCAAAGGGTGTTCGGGCCATCCTCTTGCGATGCGCTGGCTTCAACCATGTCGACCTTGACAAGGCCGAAGAGCTTGGTCTCTTCGTCGCCCACGTCCCGGCATACTCTCCCGAAGCCGTTGCCGAATTTGCCGTCGCCCTCATTCAGACACTCAACCGCAAGACGCACAGGGCATACCTTCGCGTCCGTGAGGGCAACTTCGCCCTCGATGGCCTCCTAGGTCGCACCCTTCACGGCAAGACTGTTGGTCTTATCGGCACCGGCCGCATTGGCGTTGCCTTTGCCCGCATCATGAAGGGCTTCGGCTGCCGCGTGCTCGCCTACGACCCATTCCCCTCCAAGGCATTCGAAGAGCACGGAGAGTACACCACCAGTCTCGAAGAACTCATCCCCCAGTCCGACATCATCTCCCTCCACTGCCCCTTGACTGAGAAAACGAGGCACATCATCAACCCCGATACCCTATCCATGGTCAAGCCAGGCGCCATCGTCGTCAACACCTCCCGCGGCGGCCTCGTGGACACGCGCGCCGTCATCGACGCGCTCAAGACGCGCAAGCTCGCAGGCCTCGCCCTGGACGTTTACGAGGGCGAGGGCGCCCTCTTCTACGACGACCACAGCGGCGACATCATTCAGGACGACGACCTCATGCGCCTCATGACCTTTCCCAACGTCATCGTCTGCGGCCACCAGGCCTTCTTCACCGAGGAGGCCCTCAGCGAGATCGCCGAGTGCACCATCCGAAACCTGGAGGACTACAACCAGGGGCGCGACTGCAAGCATGCCCTCGTCAAGCCGAAGAAGGCCGAGGACAAGGACGAGCCGGATCACAAGCCATTGGCCAGGAGGGACTCGCTGCCGGTGCGGACTGTCTGAGCAACCTTGTCATCTCGCTTTTATCCCATGCAAGACGTACCTCATCCTAGCCAGCTCTGCTGTTAATACCGTGGTAGATTGTTTCGCCGATAGACTCCGCTGTAATTCATGATTTCATTTCTTCATCAATCCCTCACTTGACACTTTCCTGCGAATCAAACCCGCCTGCCCGCTTCAGCGACGTGGGAGCTGTGCTCGATAGCTGGAGCTTCATCCCGTCTACTGAGACACATCACACAATTGACTCTTCATCATCTGTCTGCACGGCTCAGGGGCAAGTGCCTGCAGATGTGAGACTGTTTGTTCGACACGCACCCATCGCCCACATGGCCCTGAGTCGAGCTCGGCTGGCCTATGAGACAACACCCTCGTGTCCGGGAGACGATCACCACTCAGTCGCGCCTCCTTTCCCCATCCCAGCCAGCCCATCTCCGCCGTGTCCCCCTTTCCAACGGCGTCGGTGGCGCCCTTGTCACCAAGCCATCGACAGCAGTCGCCAGGATCATGGCTCCCTCGCTTTACCCGGCTCCGGCGCCCTGGGCCTACCTTGTTTACCCCGTCTTCCAGGTCCCATTGCAAGATCGGCAGACGCCCGGTCGGCCAACAACAGACGACAAGGTTTCGTGATTGGGTCGCCCGATTCTGCCGTGCAACCAGCCTCCTGACCCCACGGCTCCATGCATGCGCTGGAAGGAGGTCGAGGAATCCAGTGCACAGTGTACGAGGTGGGAAGGGCTGAGGCTGCGAATCGCAGCAGACGTCCGGCGCCCTGGGAGCTGGACAATGGGCCGCTGGGCATCGACCGGCAAGCAGCCATGACTCTCTGGGTTTTGCAGTCTGGTCCGGTTTGGCGCCCCGGGTTTCGGCAAGGGTCGCCAAGTGGTGTGCTGGTTGTTGGCTGCAAGGCAGCAAACAATACCACCTGTAGGTTTGTTCCCTCTCTGCGAATGGGGGCCGGGGGCGTCGAGGGGCCCGAGTACTCACTGAAGGACCGGAGCTCATTCATGCAGTCCAGGTCCACGTGGAAATGTCGTCGAACCCCTTGACCTGGCTCTTAATGCCACAAGAAACCCAAAGATGTCTGATATAAGACAGGAAATGGGATGATCGATCACTCCTCACCCCCGACATCCAACCTGCCGTTGCATTGTGCAATTTGACTGTTGGTTTCTCCTGCCACTGATGCAACCTATCAAGCAAACATGGAGGCAATCACGACCAGCAACAGGACTGCTCGTCACCTGTCGCGGTGTCCCCGAACACTGTTATCTCCTCCCCCGTCATCCCTTGGCAGGAGGAGGCCAGCTTGGCCCTTCCGTGCCCAGGTATGCAGGACAAGACGGCCCCTGAATCGCCACGTCCTTCTCCAGAGAAGTCGACATCCTCTCAGGTCACTGCCGGGCCTGGGCTCTGGGGCCCCGGAATCCAAACCTCTGATGAACATGGTCGTCTCTATGATACCACGCCTACGACCCCTGCCACCTATTGAATATTCGCTCCGGCCATTGTTGGATTCTCTCGGCCTACACCCTCTTCACCTGCCATGGTCGTGACCTGATCTGCAGACCATGCGCTGTGTAACACCGACTCTCGCCTCTCGATCAGAACGCTGCCATGCAGAGTTCTGCGCTCTGCGGCTACCAGCCTGGGCAGCCGAGCATATATCAGGCCTCGTTTACATTCGCCGTTTGGGGGCCTGCATCGCGAGACACTCGACTCGACTTTATTCTTCTTTGACTACCATCTTCGACGCCCGATCACTGCAAAGGGCAGGCCAAAGCCAAAGCTGCCAAGCAGCCACGCGGACTTCGCCAGGCGACCACCATTTCACGCGCCGCGCCAGTCCGTTCGTCTTGATTCCGAGAGCCCTGACGCTACGAACCTCCGGCGCAGCCTCACGCCCCGATCGACGCAGTCTCGACAGCCCCTGCCCGGCTAGCTGCACCTGTGAGTCGGCACTCTTGCTCGTCATACCTGGAACTCCCTGTGTCACCTCCGTCCTCTACTCTAAACGCAGTGTTTCCCGCCCCTCGGAAACCTTCCTGAAGCTCCCGCTGCTCGAGTCCTCCTTCTCCTCGTTTCGACTTGGCTCGAACCCGGCTCCGGGGCCCTGCTACAAGCCACGCTCACTTCCCGAACAGAACGAGCTTTCGGCATCGCTGTCAGAACTCATTTCAATATCGACCGCTCGATCACCCGACCAAGAGGTCACGCATCGCGCGATACTGAGCGCCTCACAACGCTAGATCTGCCATCAGATCCGGAATCCACATGGCCTCTGACACGGATACCATGACCCTCACCTCCCATCAAGTCCAGGTCGTCATTGCGTTGGAGAGAACAGGAGCGTCCCTTTCTCTGATTGGCATCGCCCTTGTCCTCGTGGCGTATTGGCTATTCAAACGACTGAGGACTATACCGAATCTCTTCATCGTGTTTGCCTCTATTGCCAACATCGGCGCAAGTATTGCCTGCGTCATTGGTTACGATGGCGTCCTTCAAGGAGATGAGTCGTCGTTGTGCCAGGCACAAGCCTTTCTCCTGGAAATGTAATACCGTGGCACTGGTTCGTGGAGACGTCTCACTGACCGACATCTAGGTTCATGCAGGCAGATCCATGGTGGTCACTAGCTATGGCTATCAACGTGTTCTTGGTGTTCTTCTATGGGGCGAGCCCATCCTCATTCCGACACTACGTCTGGCTGTACTGCCTGGTTTGCTTTGGGGGCCCTTTCATCCCCGCCATCATTCTTCTGCTGGCCAGGCCTGATGGAAAGCTCATGTACGGCGATGCGACGGTAAGTTCGTGACATGCATCTACCGCGAGGGTCTGTGCTAACAGCCGTCCAGCTGTGGTGCTGGATTAATAACGACTGGGGCGAGCTTCGCATCTACACCTATTACATCCCCATCTGGATCTGCATCTTTTTCTCCTTTATGATTTACGTGGCCGTGGGCTATCACGTCTTCCACCAGCGCAATCGTCTTCGCAACATGACGTTTAGTCAGTCAGTCTCAGGCAAAGATGGCAAATCCGTGTCGAGGTCGGATGACGCCCGTGACTCGGCGGAGAAGGTATGTCTGCGTCGTCACATCGCTGAAACCCACCTCTCTAAGACATGTCGCAGGAATCCACCGTCCAAGTACAAGACTGGCAGGTGACCGCCACGACGGAGGTTCAGATAACGACCGCAACCCCATCCTCGAGTAACGACGTGGCCCCTCGAAGTCCGACCATGCCACGGGCCGCCATGACGCACCCATCGCACCAGCACGATGATCGCCCTCAGATCTCGTGGCGCGAGGCCGACACAGGTGGAGGTCACTCAAGTGCCTCGCCTGTCAACCACCCGCGCTTCGAGACCATGATATCCTCCAACCCGTGTCCGCCAGCGGCTAAGGCGCCGATGGTGGAGCGCATCCGGACCGGCAAAGCTCGCCTCGGGTCTCGTTTTAAGGGACTGGACCCCGTCAAGCTTGCCTATCTGAGAACCAGTTTCATTTTTGCTATTTCCATTCTTGTCACCTGGACGCCGAGCTCCATCAACCGCGTCAACGACCTCGTCCGTCCTCAAGATAACAGCTACGGCCTTAACGTTGCCACCGCCATCGTCCTGCCGCTCCAGGGCGTCTGGAATGCCGTCATTTTCTTCATGACCAGTTGGGACACATGCAAAGAGGAATATCGAAATTTTTTGGCTCGCAGGGCTGCTCGCCGCATGGAGAACAGGGCCGGCAGTCGCCTTGGTGGGAACAGGATCCAGGTCTTACGAGGAGACGATCAAAAGGACCATTACGATATGATGCTGTTCGAGCGAACGAAGCGCCCCGGTAGCGACGAGACTAGTGAGCAGGAACTCACTGGACGCGCGAGTTCGAGCCACGATCATATCATGCCGATCCAAGGGGGTTTCTGATGGCGGGTTGAGGTACGAAAAGTGCTGGAGCGGGCTTGGAAGCGAGGATCGTTTCCAGTGTACTGATTCCTCGGAGAGCTGGCAGCCTCACGTGTACTGATGAGCCGTTTCGAGTATTGTCAAATTATGACCGCTGTATCCTTCCCGGCGAATCTGGTATCTGGACGTGATGTGCCTGTCTATGATGCTCGCTCCAACACGAATTGAACTCTGTCTTCGAGATCATGTAATGTTGCCGGAAGAACGACGTAGTCTAGCCCAAGGCGGTCCAGTAACTGGCAGAAGATAACGTGGAATCCCCTCCACTCATCTATGCTCAGGGGCATCATCCTAACTCCGTCATCGGCCAACCAGTCCGCCCCGGCCTCGCAGACGACGAGAAGCCCATCGGACAGTCTCTGTCGCAGTTCCTTCCACTCGTCTGTCTCCAGCAGTTTCATGGCCTCGGGCTCCCCAACGTGAACGAGCGCGTAACTGACGGGATCGACGCCGGAGCGGTCCGATATGAACCATTCTGCCGTCTCGAGGGCGTGGCGCTCGGCGCGGGCCTGGGCTTGCAGGATGAGTCTCTGCAGCTCGAGGGCTCGAGGGGGCGAGTGCCGGATGTCGTGGGCTTTGAAGCCGTGGTCGCGGAGGACGGTGCGGGCGACTTCGCGGATTATGGCGGGAGGTGCCGTGGAAAGGAGGGGCGAGGTTGGGGATGTGAGGTGGGAAGAGAGGGCGTTGAGGAGGGTGGTTTTGCCGGTGCACTGGGCGCCGATGATGTAGATGTTGCGAGGCATGGGTAATCAACAAGGAGGTCTGAGCTGTGTGTTGGGTTGAGGGGGAATCGGAGGTCGTGTTGCGGTAGGTGAGGATGGAGATGGCATTCTCGTTGCTCTTGAGGGATGTGATAGTATGGTGATCGGACTCAGGGGGGGAAGGCAGGATGACAAGGTGTGATTTTATCCCTGTCGTTCAGATGCGGGAGGCCTACCACTTGACTGTTTCGACATAAACGTGCTGCAAACCGCCTACAGAATCACGTCCAGCGCCAATGGGAGGTCCCCAGGGATGCAAGTGCCAGACCTGGGAGAGAGGTACTTCGTCTCGATACTGCAGTGGGAAGGAGCAGGATCGTCGGCTTGAGATGAAGCGAAGAAAGATTCTTTCAACTCACAGCCACCCTCGATTCAGTTCATCCTCAAGATCAAATCCTCACTCAGCCCGGTAACATGGCCCCTTCGTCAAGCGTCAAGAACAACATCAAGAGCTACAGTCGCGTCCTGCAAGAGCGCATTTCGCTGGAGGACTCACAATGGGAATACGACGTCGAGGATCTGCCACCTTCTGCCGAGGCCAACGCAGGAGGACTCGTCAAGGCGATTGCCCTCACGACCAAGGATGAGCAACACCAGCTCAGCATCACATTGAACCCTCTCAGCCCCAGCCGTGCCACTTCGAACCACCCACTGGACCGCTTCGTCTCTATATCATTCAAGAACTTCCGCTCGTTGCACGGCTCGGCTTCTCATGTCGTCTGGAGTCAGCCCGCCACGCCCAGAGAGTGCAGCGACTACGTGGTGAGGCTCCTCCGGGCTGGCATCCGCCTCAACGGCACGCACTACCACTTCTTCGGACACAGCCAGAGCCAGCTCAAATCACGGACATGCTACCTCTTCGCCGCCTCCAAAGAGGTCATCTCGGGCATGGTGGACGGTCTCGGCGACTTCAGCAAGATGACGGTTGTCTCGAAGAAGGCCAAGCGGCTCGGCCTACTCTTCTCCACAGCCGAGGTCGCGATGGATGTCGACTCGAGCCGGTGCGAGGACATTGAAGACATCGAGACCAAGGATTACATCTTCACCGACGGTTGCGGGTTGATTGCGCCGAGGCTCGCGCGGGAGCTTGCCAGGAGGACGGGCATCGTGTTCAGGAACACGCGGTACACGCCGTCGGTCTTTCAGATTCGGTACAGGGGCTACAAGGGGGTTGTGACGCTGGACCCGAACATGAAGGATGGCAAGACGTTGTTGAAGTTGCGGCGGTCGATGCGAAAGCTTCCCGATGTCAAGGATTTCTCCTTTTCGGTGGTTGACTATTCCAAGGTGAGTTGCTCGTGTGTCCGAGCTCCCATTATCCCCATCCTTCTCATGTCTTTCTCCGAGGGTTATGAACGCTTTAGAACGAGACGTACCTGACCTGCTTCAGCCGTACGCCTTTGGCAATCTCAACGACGAAGTCATCCTCCTACTGCATTCCCTAGGCATATCGTCCGAAACACTGCTGCGAAAGCAGGAGGCGCACATCAACTTCCTCGCAAGCGCCACCGCTGATCCCCGCGCCGCCTTTCGCTTCTTGACCTACATCAATCAGTACGAACTGGCTGAGAAGATATTGCTGGAGTCGCTAGAATCTCACAAAGCCAGGGTCGCTTCCCTCGTCAACCAGGAGTATGCCAAGATGATCAAGGAGAAGAACGGCGAGCAACGCTGTCGCATCGCGATCCCCAAATCACGCCTGCTATTCGGTGTCTGTGACGCTGAGGGTGTTCTCAAAGCCGGCGAGTGTCAGGTTCGCATTACCATGGACGGCGATGGCCTCCCAGTCACTCTCGTCGGGACCGAGGTCATCGTCACCCGGAACCCATGCCTGCATCCCGGCGATCTTCAAAAGTTCAAAGTGGTGCAAAGGGACGAGCTTGCGCACCTGGTCGACTGCATCTTGTTTTCTACTTCGGTTGAGGGAAAGAGGCCGGCTGCTGATCTCATGTCCGGGGGTGATCTGGACGGTGATACATGTACGTTTATTGCGAACTTATCTCTGTGAAGATGCTGACTGGCTCCTCCGTCTTCGTCTCATGGGATGAAGATATCATCCCGTCTACCGTTTCTGAAGCCGCCGAGTATCCTGGAGGCCGTGAGGCGGTGTCCTTCAAGCCTGTCACTGACGACGATCGACTCGTCTACTTCGCCAAGTACACGAACGCTTCCTTGGGAAAAGTCAAGAATCTCTACCTCGACTGGGCCAGGGTCAGCGACCCCATGAGCCAGGAATGTCAGGAGCTGAACCGACTATTCTCCATGTGCGTCGACGCCAATCGCATCAAGATACCCAAGAGGCTCGAGGAGCCACCTGTGCCCAAGCCTGGAGCCGCGCCATTCGTCCTGGACATGCTTCACGAAGAAGCGAGAAAGCTGACCCTCGAACACCAGACGCAGATGCGTTCTGGTTCGACAAGCTTGGAAGGTTACACCTTCGACGCCCTGGAGCTTCTCCTGTGCCGGCAGGACGTTGCCATGTCCGAGTTTGAGCTCATTCAACTAGCCCACAAATGGTGTCTGAAGAGCAATGCATGCCTCGAAGATTTTGCACACTACTTTGACTTTGGACTTCTATCTTCGGAGCAAAAGGCATGGACGTTGGCCCATCTGCCTGCCACGGAAGAATACTCCAAGCTCGCATACAATGGTCTTTGCCAGTCCGACCTCTTGGAGGAGACGGAACTGCATCAGTTCAAACTGCATCACCCTGGACTTCACTGGAAGCAATTCTACACCTCGTCGAGAGACCGCTTGGCCGTGTTCCTTGACAGTGCATCGAACTCTCTAGAGCTGTTCCAGCGAAAGCTCATCGTACTCCGCGTTGACAAACGACTGACCATTGCCATCTACATTCCAGAGAAGGTCGAAAAGTCGCGCGACTGCAAGATTGACAACAAGGCAAGGCTATTTGCCTTTCCCCATTCAAGAGGTGAAAATACAATCAGTCGTCTGAGCCTGCCCACAAAGATGACTTACCATGTCTACTGCGATAACAACGGCTTTCAGCTCTTTCAAGGAACGAGAGCCAACACTTGGGTGTTCATCGGACGGAGCGCCGCGAATGACTCTGCGTACAGGAACGCCCCCACACAAAGAGACAGACGCAAGGCGAGGCAGCAGACGGTTGAAGAGGGAGTGAATTTCGACTTTCGAGCCAGCATTGCCCTGGACAAGTTCAGCAGGCAGCTGCAGACGCACATTGGGCGGGTGAATAGGAATGGTGTTTTGGGAGCGGTGAGTTGCCTCTGAATGATGAAGGAGAGATTTTCTGATCATTCACCAGGAGATCTATGTCATTTCCAACCGCGATGTCTCCTCGATGAGGAACTTGGACCTCTGGCTGGAGTATGTGGACACCCAAGAGATCGTACTGCTTTTCGCCCCCTCGGGGGACCTTGTCGACGTGACAGGGATGTTCATGACGCTCACTGGCATAGTATTATAAGTGGACGTTACTTTGATTCTATCTAGGTAGCTACCTAGATCTAGTTCCTATCTTTAATAGGTTAGTAGACTACTCTTTGTGCTTATATAGTTAATCCTATATATACGTTATATCACCTTCTTAATCTCTTAAATCTAGGAGGAGGAGTTATAGAAAATAACTAAGGAGTTAAGGTAATTACCTTACTTCTCTTATTTCTATAGCTCTTTATAAGCTATATACTTAGCCTACTAGTTAGTAAGGCTAGGAGGTAGATATAATAAGCTTAAGTCCTAGCTTTAATAGATAGACCCTATCTATATTATCTAGCGGGATTAACTAGTATATTCTAAAGGATATAGCTAAATTAAATTATTTAAGGAGGTTAGTAACCTTAGGGATATCTTAGATAATATTAAAAGTCTTAAGTATAATATAGAATATACTATATATATAAGGGTATTTAAAGGTTAATATAGTGTTAAGGTTAGTAGAGATAAGAGGGTCTAGATAGGGATCTAGGGCTAGGCCTTAGTATAGCTCTTTTATAGTACGTGAGATCCTAGTGCGAGGTAGTGGGAGTCATCAGGGTGATAACTTAATTTAGAGTTTAAGGCCTCTTAATGCCTCCTATTTCAGCCACTTTCATGGCACTGGTTTAGCGTATCTGCAGGCGCCTAGATAAAGTTATAGACTTTTATCACTTATCACACCGTACCGCTTTTCGAGCAGACCGCGCGAGAGTACAGCCGCCCCTCTATCAAGGACGTCGACTGGAACAAGGTGCCAAGTGAACTCATACAACTCGTCCAGCGGCAAACTTTCGTTGTGTTGCTGACGTTAGACGAAATTGCGGCTTACAAGGCACTCTTTTCGTGGTTACTCGAAAGAAGCGAGACGGAGTTATTGACGAGATCGTACCAGTACCTCCTGACGAGCTTCGGGGAGGGCAAGGCTACGGTGCAAAACCCCGAGATGATTCTGGGAGAGATGATCAGCTTTGCACGTTCTTGCCCGTTTCTATCGGTGGTCTTGACCCATGTCGACTGGACCAAGCTTTGTGACGAACTCCAGGACGTTCTTGCAACACGAACGGAAGACATCCTCAGCGCCATGATCCTCTCGGCGAACGAAGTCGGCCAACTGATGCTGCAACCACTCCAAGTTGTTCTTGCAAGAAGCAACATGCTTTCCACTGGAGTGTTTACGCGCCTGATGGAGCTTATTGCTTTGACCGTTCGGTCGCCTCCACTGGCCCTCGACATCATCTTGCTAGGCTTCGAGCCTGAAGTCGCACGACTCATGGCAGAGAATCCACTTACCACTCAGCACTTGGTACGCTCTCTGTCCGGAATTGTCTTGGACCACGTTGAAGAGGCATCGGAAGAGGGTCGCGAGCGGCCCGAGTTGCTCTCGCTCAAGCGCCTCGACAATTCCGAGGATGGATGGCCTCGAATCCAGGCGGACTTCCGGCTCGACGCGAGAGGTGGTACTCCCGAAACATCTGCACATGTTCGACTCACCGCAGCATCGCCCCCTAGCAACACTTTCACCACGAGGAAATGGTCGATGGATGCGCTCGTCACCAAGTCAACCCAGGGAAGTGTGGAGATGCAGTGCTACCAGCCCCTGCCACCGTACCTGGAAGAATGCTCATGGAGGCTGGAGCACTGCGGGCCTTTCGTGACAAGCAAAACCATGATGGCAGCGACGCTCGACATGGCTGTTCATGGCGAAGCAGTCTGCGGGATTGTGGACATGATTCGCGGGACCTCGTCGATTAGCACAATTGGGTCTGCTCTTGATTACACCGCCAGCAATTCACTGAACGAAGCTCAAAATGCGGCCATCGTCTCTGCTCTGGAGTCGCCATTGACTTGCCTCTGGGGGCCACCGGGGACAGGAAAAACCCACACCATCGTCGAGATGATCAAGGTCCTCCAAGAACGCCATGAGGATTCACGCTTTCTCGTCACCGCGCCTACCCACAATGCCGTTGACAACGTGATGAGGAGGTACTTGTCAGAAGGAGGAGGCTGGCCCGCGATTCGTGTCTCCACAGAGGTACGGAAAAGGCGACTTGATTCATGTGAAGTACATGCTGACAGCTGTGTTGTACCGTAGGTTCGAAAAGTCGGCGAAGACTTGCGAAAGTACACATGCGACGCCATGGCAGGACAAGAAATCTACGACTCCCACCAGGCAATGAAGAAGGCCAAGACAATGGTCAAAAATGCCCGCATCGTATTTACGACCTGCATAGCCGCCAGCCTGGGCCTCCTTCGCGGACAGGCCTTCGACATCGTCATCATCGACGAGGCATCTCAGCAGACGGAACCAGCTTCCCTCGTCCCGCTGACGAAAGCCTGCACCAAGGCAATCCTCGTCGGCGACCACGTCCAGCTGCGACCAACGGTGGGGCAGCTTGCCGCCACGCTCGACTATGACGTCTCACTTTTCGAAAGGCTCTGGAAGGAGAAGGATAGCAGGGGCATTCAAAAGGTCATGTTGGACACGCAATATCGCATGCACAAGGACATATGCCACTTCAGTTCGCAAGCCTTCTACGAAGGCAAGCTTCGAACTGGTACCCAAGACCGACCCATCTTCGAGTCCTCCTTTCCGTGGCCTGTTGATCGGAGAATGGTCTTCATTGAGTGCAGTGCCCCCGAAGACCTCGGCCAAAAATCGAAGAGCAACAGAGGACAGGCCATACTGTGCCAGCGAGTGTGTGAGCTACTCTCCAAAGAAGCCCCTGATGCTCACAAACAGGAGTGTTCACCAAAGCCCTCCATTGCGGTACTTACGCCGTACACTCGCCAGGCTGACCTGCTTCGACAAATGCTTTCGTCGTACAAGCAAGTCGAAGTTTGTAGCATCGACGGCTTCCAGGGCAGGGAAGCGGAAATCGTGGTGTTTGTGACGGTGAGATGCAATCAGAAGCGAGAGATTGGATTCCTCAAGGATCTCAGGAGACTCAATGTTGCCATGACCAGAGCGAAATCTGGGGTTGTTGTCTTGGGAAACAAGGCGACACTGTCGATGGGACCCGAAGCCGAGGAGAGCACCAGGGTGTGGAAGCAACTGGTCGAAGGGCTCTGTGTTGCTGATGTTTCATTGGAGAAGCCTATGGCATGAGCTTTGCTTGCTCTTGTTTGTCCAGACTGTCCAGCATATGATCTTCCAATCAAGCAAGTCGGTAGTGAGCATCTCGAGAATAGTGTTTGACAATGACCGCGTCCTCCCAAGTGTGTCAAGCTCGCCAGAGGATGAGCAAGCGCACCACGCGTGGTATGCATACAAAGGTGTTGCTCACACAGTATAAAGCTTCGACATTAGTTGTTCCTTGCCCAAAATGAAGGCCCGAATATGCTGCACAGCCATATTCAATGCTGAGAGCATCCTGCTACAAGAAAGACTGCCCGAACTCGGCGCTTAGTCGTGATGCTGTCCGTCACAACGGGGCAGCATCGTCCGCTTCAGCAGCAATGGCCTATAAATTGATTTCAAAGATTTCTGGCCAGGAAATCAAATCTTCTTCCTTTCTTCAACCCTCGATTTCTCTTGTTGCTCACACAAAGTGCCACCGACAGTCGTTGTTGCCCACCCATCATCATCTCCATCAACCAACCAACCAACATGGACTCCTCCAACAATGGACAGCAGTCAGAGGACTACAAGTATGTCATCAAACCCCAATTGCAATCATAATATGGACTACGACATCTAATACATAATTCCTATTCCCAGTGACGACCCCTTGTCGCTCATCCAGGCATACCTCGCAGCTGCGAACGCCTCTGGTCAAGATGAGTATGATGCCGCCCCCTGACCTCCCTTTCCACAAAGTCAGGCCAGTCAACTGACCCTCTATGTAGCGCTCAGGATCCTCTGGGGCACGAGTACCCCGCACCGGCTGCGATGGCCCCCGTGGCCGACATGGTCCCGGTCCAGGGTGACCACACCTTCGAGCATCCGATGGGACACCAGAGTCACAACCCGCCTGCAGAAGTCAACCAGCATTCCTTCCACTTCGACGCTGCAACGTATAATCCATCCGGCCACCAGCATTCACTTACCACCTCTGCACCTTCGGCTCCTGCCCAGTTTCCCTATTCTACTCAGCCTATTGTTGCCGAGCCCGCGCCGTCTGGTGAATACGATTATCTCGGTATGCCGAATCTTCTTCTCGCCTGAGCTGCCTCATCTCAGAGCTTTTCTTCTGACATAAAAACTTCCCCCAGATCCCGCTCTCAGACCTCTTGCTCCCACCCATCACCATCCGACTTTTGACAGCCAATACTTGACAAATGCTCCTCACGCTGGCTTTCCTCCGACTCCTCAGCAAACTCATCCTCAGCAAGCATACCCTGAGCAAGCATATCCTCAGCAAGCATCTTCTTTCGGTACTTGTTTGAACCTTTCTGTATTTCCAGCTTTGACGTTCGCTGACCTCTTAAGCCCCTGCTCACCATTTCCCGGGCCCCGACTACATTATGGGCCCTTCTCAAAACACCAGATCCGCGGCCGCTAGACAGCCTGCGAACGCTGGCTACCAGTCCGCAAGTACTGGTGGCCAGGCTCAGAATACCTCCGCCCTCGTCCCCGTCGCCAACCCTGCCGCCATTGCCACTGGCCCTGTCGCTCCCGCTGTCTCTGTCCCTGCCGTTCCCGCCGCCACTGGCAATCCGCGGACCTACTGCCATGCCAGTGGCTGCACTTTCCGAAGTGCCACGTCGGGCCCGGTAGAGTAAGTCTAACCCCCTAACCTCCACCTGATACCTCCATCAAGCCCACCTACTGACGCTCGCTCCAGCGCCCACGTCTTCGCCAACCGCGACGACGACGAGCACCGGGCCGTATACTGGTTCTGCACCCAGAACGGGTGCACATGGTTCCGACGGGTCCAGCCGGCCCGCGGCGGAAAGTTGCGGTGGGATGATCTGATGGATCATTTCAACAAGACGCACGGCATCGCGGATCTGACCGTGCGCCGGGCCGAGCGGCTGGTCTTGATCCGCCGGACCAACCAGGCGCGGGAGAACGTCGGCCTCCAGTCGACTGGGGAGCCTCAGTGAGGGCTCCGGCGAGGAACGGTGGGGGGAGAACTTGTCGTGGACTTCCGACAAGTTGGCGGTTATATTTTTGTGTGTGGGATATCGGGAGCGGCTGGTCAGGAGACGTCGCTGGGATAGCCAGGTAGGCATCCCGATTTATGGGAAGGTTTTTTTTCGGAGTTTTCGTGAAGATCACGATGGCGTTGGGGTTTTTATTTCGATGGGATCGGGACATCTCTTTTTTGCTCTTCGAGAGAGGCAAATGAAACACAGTTTCCATGTGTCCATGCCTTCCTCAAGAGTAGACAGGTCAACAAAAGACTAAGCTGTCTACAACGACGTACCTTGTCTGTGAACGGCTAGATGTGATGTTCTGTCTGCCAGTCCTGGCGATCTCGATTGCAGGACCTCCCAAGCTGTATCTGCAGATACGCCAAAGTCCTGATATAGTATGACGACCATGCCTAGCTACATTAAAAGCGGCTCATTTTCGATGTTATCTTCGGTGGGGATTTGTCCGGCGTGGAAACCACAAAAGACGGCCCGGGTAAGCAGGACAAGCCCAAGCCGCGGAACATACCGTCTGCCAGACGCCTGATGGCCCTCACCAAGAGTACGGAGCCCGAGTCGATAGACGTTGCCAGGGCATGGACAGCCTTACTGACTCGCTCATGAAGCGAGTCAATCACCTCCATGCCGCTGTTGAGGGCACCGACGATCCCCTGGCTGAACTCACGCAGTAGTGCCACGTGTGCCAAAAAAGGGACTGTCGCCAGATTGCATCAAAACCATGGTTCGAAGAGAAGTACTAGGACAAAAGATGTACCGCCTTGCACGTGGCCGTCCACTGCGACCAGCTTGCCGCCGCGGCCTGGCTCCTCCGCAACGATACTCTTCCCATGGCCGATCTGGGTCCCGCCCATGCCGAAACAGAAGCCATCAACTATCTGACATTTCTCCATGACCTCAGCCGCATGCTGCATCACGACAATCGCTTCATCGCCCTGATCCCACAGGTCGTGCAGCGACCAGACTTCGACATACACGTCAGAGACTCGCACGGTTTCACTGTGTTGTCGTTGGCCATCGACAACTGCCAGGTTGTCAAAATCGTGGTCGAGAGTGAAGAACAAAAGCTGAAGCTTATTGGACGTGGTCAGAAGTCAGACATGACAATGAAGATGGAAATAGGCTTCCTCGCGAAGATTAGGGGCTTTGGTCGAGACGGCGGAATTTGTGCCCTGACGAAAGTTTAGGGATACGAGCGGGCTCATATTATCCTATTCGCTGTCAATATCAACGAAACACGCTTCCAAAACGCAAGAGATTACCTTACCGCTATCTTGCATGTTACACACCCCGGGCTGCTCGAAAGGGTTAAAAAGATTACCTTCTTGTTCCAAGAGAGGTCGTGGTCCCACTTGGTCATCGGCGTGCGTGCAGTGTCTTCGCCCACACAAGCGTGACAGAAATCCAGCTTGATATCGTTGTCCAACAATTCCAACGCCTGCAGTAACGGCACGTCGTCTCGCGATGCCGCGACGGTCAAGGCATTGTAACCATGCGGGTAGGAGACGCTGCCTTCCACGTAGTATGAATCCCTGTCGGCCAACATCTCCCCGGGGACTGCGGGCCCGAATGGAGTTGCCTCGTATAGGGGCCAGGGGTGGTCGAATTCGGGGAGTCTGTCCAACATGGCGTCGAGAAGCAACCAGTCATTCCACAATGTGGCTTCCGCCAATATGGTTTTCGGGCTCGATTGCAAGAGCCCGTGGCGCGAGGCGTCCTGGTACGTCTTTGATGTCATGCGCATCGCCCTGATCGTACGCCTGTTCGCTTGTATTGCCACGGCACGGATGATGTCGTACAGGCCCATCGCCCTCTGGGAGGCCGGTATGAGCGCGCTTGGATTGGTCGCGGGAGTTGCCGACATCTCGCTCTTGCTTGGTGGGTTCGTGCGATTGACGGGCTTTTCGCGGAAGTGGAAAGGAGGTGCTTGGAGGAGCAACGGAAAGAATATTGTGAAGAAAGGTATCGGCCGGAAAATGACTTCGAGACACCGGCAAATAAGAAGCTAATCCTTTCATCATCCGACAAGTCCTAGAATATAATCACACTATCCTGCCAGGCCCATGCCCTCTTCGATGGTGCTGTCTTCGGGCTCAAGCCTATTGAACTACCAGATGTGAGGAGGAGCCAAGGACAGGGACATTCCTTGAGGCAAGGGTTTCGAACATTGGGCACCTCATGCTTGGATATCCCTTGATCAAAGAGTATATCTGAATGCTGTACCGTGTGTGATTATTCTGACTCTGTTTAAGTATAAGAAGGGTGATAATCTATGTGTTCCAAGTACAGCCGGACCTTGATTCGTAATAGATACATTCCGTCCTTTGTAACAACACATCCATGTGTCGAATGCCCCCCGACCGGCCCACGCATCATGACCCCACACATTCGTTGGTAGTCGGCCTGGTAGAGACGGTTCTTCTCTTTAGTCTCCTCGACTACAACCTCTGATTCCTCTGGCGTGAGGACAATGTCTCCATGTATGCGGCCGAGCTGTCAGACCGCCACCCGTGTCATGGCTTGAATCCCTACCCGACGACGTACCCAAGAACGTCTGGGGCGTATACGCATTTCTCTTCAAGAAGCCGGGATACAACACGCAACTCTACATTAGATCTAGAATTTCATCAGGTCGCGGACTTCGAGAAAGAGTACCACAAAACCAGTCAGGCGGCTTCTTTGCGAAACTCGGGCGTTCTGCGCAGCGCAGCGATGGGTCAGTTCTCGAGGATACAGACAAGAAACTCGAGGACGTGGAAAAGAGTCTTGTTCGTAGCCCTGGAGTTGGCCTTCTTGGTCCTTTGAATCTTGGGTCTCTTGAGGTTGTTGCTTCTTGAGGCAAGAGGCAGAGTTGGAATCGCCAGCCCTGGGGCTCGGAGCTGGAATTGCCCGACTGGGGTGTGGAGCTGCTCATCTTGTATGCATTTCCATGATAGCAACTCGAGTACTTGGAAAAGAAACTCGACATCCAAGAGCAGGATATAGTCAACATGTACATCACGAAATGGATCAGGGAGATCAAACGTCGCCAAAGCTAAAGAGGTTGGATTCAAACTCGCCAGCGTCAAGATTCTCGCATACTGCCCGATGCCTCTCGTCAGCGACAGTCCCACGACACGCGTTCCGATCGTCGTAATGGAAGCCGCCTTCCATTATATCTTCTGGAGTATTATGTCGCGCGACAAGGCGTGCTCATTCGGTCGTCTGGGCGTGTCTCAATGTGCCATACCACATCAATCCCTGGTTTCAAGAATCCTAGCGTCGTTTGACTTTGTCGAGTCGTATCTCGCTGGCTTGGGTCTGATCTTTTGTCCCGGCCTTGCTACTGTGTTGCAAGCCGCGCAATGGCCTGCTCGAGAGTATCTGAACCAGTCTGGATCTCGCTCGCCGGATCAACGGGATCCGTGTACAGAATGCCGCCCGGGTGGAAACTCTTCGTCATCTCGACAAACATCTCAGCCATTTTCGGCGACAGGAAGTGGCCGAAGAACTCTTCCAGCTGGTCGGGCTCTACGACCTTGAGCTGGACCTCTCGTCCCAGGGCCTTCTCCCACGCCTGCTTGACGTCCAGAGCCGAGTAGGTCCGCGGACCCTGCAAGTCGAAGATGTAGGGATCGACCTTGAGCGGCGATGGCGCCACGGCCTGGGCGGCACAGGCCTTGCCGATATCCAGAGTTGACACCTAGAAACTGTTGGCGTGCACGGGATGGGGCGGAAGTGGTTGCTTACCATGGGAATAGCAAAGTCGGACGGGGACACGACGGAATAGAAGAAGGGCGAGTCTCCCTTGAGCGTCTCCAGTCCCGAGGCCCAGTTCTCCATGAAGTAGGCGCAGCGCACAAAGACGATCTCGGGAGCGGACCTGCCGAGTTCCTGCTCGGCGACGTGGTTGGTCTTGATCTCGCCCTGGCATCGCGCGGCATCAGCACGTGTTCCGTTGGGAAGAGGGTCGACTCACTGTTCCATTGCTGTGCTGCGCGCCGCAGCTGGAGATGTAGACGAGCCGTCTCACGGAGGCGGCTTTGACGACGGCCTGTTTGACATTCTGGGCCCAAAGTCGAGCTGTTGACACTGGGTCGTCTGCGGTCAGTTGGGGCGGGGTGGCGGTCACGACGACATCCGCGCTGGAGAAGTCGAGGCTGTCGGTGTCGGCGATGTCGCCTTGGACGGCATGAAAGCGGGGGTTGGCCTTAAGCTCTGGGGGCACCTTGCCAAGATCGCGGTAGATGCCGGAGACGAGTGGCTGGGAGGAATTTTCGAGGAGGGCATCAATGGTGGCTCGCCCGGTGCGAGTCGACGCTGGGGCAATGGTGACTTTCATGTTAGAGTGATGTGAGGCAGAAGTACAAGGGTTGACCTAATGATGGTTGTGAATTGGAATGAAGCTGTCTTATGGTTTGGGGCATCGGGTGACATCACAAGGAGATCATCAGGAGAACTGCGCTGAGCTGAGGCCGAACTATTCCCAGAAGTGCCGTTTGGGCGAGCTGAACTTTGGTGAATTGATGCGGAGACGACGAGAGGGCAGGTTCACGCATGTACAACCGGGGTTCACACGGCCTGTCCAATTGAATCGCCATGTTTACCAAATGAATTGATCGAAGCTGCCTGGGACCTGACGTGGTGGCCACACCATGTGATATTGAAGATCAGGTACCTACAATTCTCGCGTCTTTCCCGCTCCCTCACCTCAGATCACCAGTTTCTCGCCAAGAAACCACGCCCGTCCCTTCTTCAACGCATGGAGGGGCGTCTCCACGCAGTTACCCTCAATCTCCAACGCGGTACTCGCCATGTCTCACTTCGCGCCCACCGCCTTAACACTGCCCTCTTTGTCCTTTCCCGCAGCCTGCACCTCCTTGTCCTTCATTTCGATGCCAAACTCGGTATCAAGCTCCTTGCGCAGCTTGACCTCCTTTTCAAGAAGAACCAGAAGGAAAGACAGCCCCGAAAATACGACGGAGATCTGCCAGACGAGCTTGAGGGACCGGCTATAGACGCCGATGATCTGGTCCTGCTCAGGCTGAGGAAACGAGCGGACAAAGTCAGCCGTGGCGCGCTGGTACGCATCATTCCCGCCGACAAAGACGATACGCACGGCAAGGTCCTCAATGCCGGTCTCGGCGAGGACGGGGAAGCGGTTGGCGAAGATGGCAGCGGGGATGGCGACGCCCCAGATGCTGCCGAAGGACCGCATAAAAGACCAGGCGGCGGTCGTGGCGGCCTGGTCGGCCTCATCGAGCTGGGCCTGGACGGCTGGAAGCAGGGTGTTGAGTACGAAGCCCGAGCCGAAGGCGGCAACGCACTGGAACACGACCCAGTGGGCCACGGAGCTGCGCTCGTCAAGCAGAGTGAAGAGGCCCATGCCGACGGTCTGGATTGCGAACCCGATGAGGTGGAGCGGCTTGTAGCGACCGAAGCGGGACAGGAGTAGCACGGCGCCGACGGCGCCCGGGATGCCGACGAGGATGGCCGGCAGGAGCTGGACGCCTGCGCGCGCGGGCGAGCTGCCGAGGACGGCCTGGAAGTACACGGGCAGGAAGAAGAGGACCCAGTAGAGCAGGGCCGAGTTGAGGAACGTGGCCGCGAAGATGGCGCTGGCGGTGCGCGTCTCAAAGAGCCGGGCGGGCACGACCGGGTCTCGGACGAAGGGCGTCGTCTCGAACCACATGAAGAGGCCCAGGCCGGCGAACCCAATGACGAGCGGCACAATGACACGGCCAGAGGACCAGGGGAGCTCGCCACCGCCGTAGGTCAAGGCGTACAGCACGGCGACGGTGGATCCGATGAGGATGGCATTACCGCCGTAGTCGATACGGCGGAGCTTTTGGGAGAGGGACATCTCCTTGTTATACCGGACGCGGAGGAAGACGGCGACCATGACCATGGCGGCGGCGCCTACGGGCAGGTTGAGGTAGAACACCCAGCGCCAGGAGGTATTGGCCACGATGACACCGCCGACCCATGGCCCCATGGTCGTGCCGATCGTGTAGACGACGAGGACGACGGCGATGTAGTTGCCGCGCTGCCGTAGGGGCACGAGGTCGGAGATGATGATGTCCACGATGATGTTGATGCCGCCGCTGCCGATGCCCTGGATGGCGCGCCCGGCGATGAGCATGGCTCCGTTGGTAGCGCCGCCGCAAATTCCGCTGCCGAGGGTAAAGAAGGCCACGATGAGCAGGGTGATCCATCGACGACCAAAGATGTTGGCGAGCTGCCCGAAGAGGGGTTGAACGGCGGCACTGCATCAGTCAGCATCGAGTATCCTCGGCTTTCAGGCGGGTGTAGGGAGGTACCCTTCATGAAGGGCGGACAGAGTAAGCAAACGGCGACATACCCGGACAGGAAGAACGCGTTCGTGACCCAGATGTAGTCATCTCCAAGATCCAGCTGGGTGGCAATGAACGGCAGGGCCGTGGTCACCACGGTGTTCTCGAGTGCGCTGAGCAGGCTGATGATGGCGAGTGTCGCGATGATGGCCCAGAATCGCTTGCTGCGATTGAAGCTTTTGGCCGGAGCAGATGGCTCGACGTCTCGGGTGGTGTCGACGTCTGGGGTGGTGTTGATGTCTCCGGTGGTCTCAACGTCATTGCGAGGTTGCTTGTGGTCTTGAGCAGCCATGAGAACGTCAGTCCAAAGACACTGGGGAAGAGGCGATGCTGATTGATATGTGATGAAGCTTGGTCGGTCGTCAGGAAGATGGGATGGCACCTATCCAAATGCCAGATACCCCCGTGGTCTAACCGACGATCTCATGATGTTGTTTATGTATCAAGATTCCAATGCAATCGCCGGTGCCTTTTCCCCTGCCTCCTTCCCAGGCCATTCTCTTCATCCGGGGGCTTCATGAAGTGGAAGAGTGGGATCAAAAAGTGTGCAAGACGCAGGCAGAGAAGTGTTTGCGCGACTGTCATCAGAATTGAAAATGGCCCTGGTGGATGTGTCCGAACATACGGCGCATGGTCGGTGACGGTGCGCGAAAGCATCCGATGCTGTGCTCAGTCCGGAAGGACAATCGACTGCTGATTTGGGGGATAGCCTCCGAAGCTCGCATGCTGCCACTACTGGACGCGGCCCAGTGAATGAGTGCCCAGGACTGCCTGCCTGAGACGTAGACTGTAAAATGGCATTATGAAATGTACCTTGAGTATCCAAGAGTTGACGCAGAAGAAGAGGTTCTGCCAGCGTTCAGGCGAGACTGGACGATGAGAAGGGCGTTGGTTCAGACATCGAGGCTGACTAAGCAGATCGCAAAATTCGCAGGACTGGAGGCAAGCATCGGCAGCACAACGTCTTCCAATCTGTTTGTTGCTAGCTAGCATCTTAATCTGGCATTGACTCTGATGGCTACACTCATGGCGAGACGGCGATCCCTAAGAAGGTCGAGGGCCAGCCGTGGGCCGTGGCTCCTGACCCTGCGCGGCCGTAGTATATTGTCGTGACGAAAGCCGAGGCCATTGTCGAGACGGTGGCGCTAGAGAGGTGCCAGAAGCTGTTGAGCATTGAGAGCATAAAAGCAATGAGTATGGCCAGAGTGATCAACGTCCGGAAGCTGCCAACTCTGTGCCGCTCCAGGGTCCCGGGGTCTCACAAGGCTTGCAAGGAAATGGCAAAAACAACAAAAGGGTCAAAACAAAAACATACAATACCGGGTATTCGCTGGTCGTCACCGACCCAACTACTAATCCAGCCCTCACTGGCTTGACTATGGGAGAGCGGACGGG